>RJWJ010001244.1:77820-142038 GCA_004363605.1 Indri indri | reverse complement strand
GAAAGTGGGGGGTCGCTTGAGGCCAGGAGTTCAAGACCAGCCTGGGCAACACAGCGAGACCCCCAACTCTACCAAAAAATTTAAAAAAGAAAAAGCTGGGCATGGTGGCATGTGCCTATAGTCCCAGCCACTTGGGAGGCTGAGGCAGGAAGATCACTTGAGCCCCAGAGTTGGAGGCTGCAATGAGCTGTGACTGTGCCGCTGCACTCCAGCCTGGGTGACAGAGTGAGACCCTGCCTCAAAAAAAAAAGAAAAAAAAAGACCGGCAGGATCTAGCCCTCACCTACTTCTCCAACTGTATCTCATTCTCCCTCTGGACCACACTGGGCTTTCGATAGATCCTAGAGGGTGCCAAGCTCTCTCCCACCCAGTACATTTGCACTTGCTGGTCCTTCAGCCCTGAAGGAGTTGGTATCCCCATCACATTCCAATTCTGCCCCATGGCTGGCTCCTTATCCTTCTTTAAACTTTTAGTTTAAATGTCACCTTCACAGAGAGGGCCTCTTCCCTTCACCAGCACCACCTTATACGTTCTAGTACAGCACCCCACTGATTTCCTTTATTGAACTTTTCACAACTGGCTGCCAGGACACCACAGCTTCTTGGTTCTCCTCTTACTCCTCCGGACGCTCACTCGCAGTCCCCTCTACCTGCTCCTTCTCTTCTCCTCCACCGTTAATGTTGGAGTGTACCCCAGGGCTCAGTCCTGGTCCTCCTCACTTTTCTACCAACACTCCCTACTCTGATGACCTCACCCAGATCTCAACTTTATCTATATGCCAACGACTCCCAAATATCCGTATCTCTAGCTCAGACTTCTTCCCTGAACTTGAACTCTCATATGTGTGTGTGTGTGTGTGTGTGTGTGTGTGTGTATAATCTCCAACTATCTATTTGACATCTCTGCTTGGAGATCTAATAGACATTGAGCTTTTCAAAGTCAATCTCCTGATTTCCCCCCTAAAAAAACATTCTACTCTTAGCTTCTCCATCTCACAGCTGCTCAGGTCAAAACCTTTGAGTTATGCTTAATTCCTGTTTCTCTCTACTTCACATCCAATTCACTCCCTGGATCCAAGCCACAGAACATCTCTTGCCTGGATTACGCGAGAGCCTCCTAATGTTCTTCCTGCCTCTACCCTTGCCCACTCTCCCAATTCACTCTCAATACCTTAGCCTGCAATCGCTCCTCCATTTCAATGGCCTACAAGGCCTGTATAATTCGTGATAATTTGTGCTTTGCCTCCCTACTCTCTCCAAATGTACTTCTCTTACTTACCTCCCTTTACTCTCTCCCTCATTGACACATTGGACTCCTTGCTGTTCCTCAAGCTCTTCAGGCACACTCCTGCCTGAAGGCCTTTGGCACTGCTGTTCCCTTTTGTTAAAACACTCTTCATCCAGATATCTGCTTGGCCAACTTCCTCATCTCTCACCTCCTTCAATCTAGCTCAAGTGTTACTTTTTTGATGAAGCCTATCCTAATCAAACTACTTAAAATAGAAATCTGTGTCCTCCTTTTTTCTACTTTTTTTCCCTCTTAGCATTTATCATCTTTCATATACTATAATCTGGGTGACCAACTCAATCTGGCTTACGAGGTTTTCTGGTAAGCTTTCCTGGTTTTTTTGTTTTGTTTTGTTTTGTTTTTTTTGAGAAAGAGTCTCACTGTGTTGCCCGGGCTAGAGTGCCGTGCATCATCCTAGCTCACGGCAACCTCAAACTCCTGGGCTCGAGCAATCCTTCTGCCTCAGCCTCCCGAGTAGCTGGGACTACAGGCATGTGCCACCATGCCCAGCTAATTTTTTCTATATTTTTAGTTGTCCGATTAATTTCTGTCTATTTTTAGTAGAGACAGGGTCTCACTCTTGCTCAGGCTGGTTTCGAACTCCTGAGCTCAAACAATCCGCCCGCCTCGGCTGGAACTGCCTTGGTCCTGAGCAAACCAGAACATTGGTCATCCTAACTATACATAATTTACTATGTTTACTTTCTGTCTCTTATCATGATGTTATATAATAAGTTTCACAAAGGCAAGGATCTGTCACTGTTGTGTTCATATAGAACAGTGCCTGGCACATAATAGGTGCTCAGTAAATAGGGCTTAACCACTTGCCCTTAATCGGCCTCCTGCAAGAAATCACCTAGCAAACTAGCTGGATGTAATCAGCTATATAGTTTTGAGCTCTTCAAATTTAATTCCACTAATACTTGAAACTGTGGTATTACAAAGTATGACTAACAAATGGAAATCAGATACAAAAAATGTCCACATATATATTTGAATCATGCCCAACATCTGTAAATCAAGCCAGGATCTTCTCAACTCAATGTTTTAAAAAAAAAATCCACATGACCCACACATAGATTTCAGGTAAAGTGACCTAATTTAGAAAAGAAACTTTGACACACCTATAACTCCTATACAAAGCAGCAGTTTCCAGTACGTGCGACTAAGACCTGCAGCACAGGAAACAGGCCAATTCTTACCTCCTGTGTAGAGAAAGGAGCCAGACAGGCCTCCAAAGTAGATGAGAGCCAAGTGCTCTAGCTTCAGAGTGGACAGGGAGTAGAGGCAAGCAGCACAGACACAGCCTAAGGTGTAGAGGAAGACTCCAAACCGGACAACATCCTGGGGTTCCAAGATTCGGTCTACCAAGGTTCTGTCATCACTCTTTTTGTGGTCAATGCCCTTGGAAAAGTCATAGTAAGTGTTGACCAAATTGCCGGCCCCGTGCACAGCCAGGACAGCCACGGCACAACCCACCAACAGCCTGGGATCCAGGACGCCCTGAGATCTGTATGCAAGGGCACTGCCCAGGGCCACGGGGGTGAGTGAGGCACTGAAGCTCCAGGGCCTCAAGGCCAGCACGTAGGAGGCGCACTTCTGCCTCCATGAGCGCTGGGGTAGCCTGTCCTGCTCGGGACAGTCGTTCCCCGGCGGGTCCCTCTCCCCAACCTTGACAGTCTCTCCCGCCAGGATGTTAATCTTCTCCCCCAGGGCCTGCGAGGCCGCCATGGATTCTGCACGTGGCTGAAGTCAACTCTTAAGTGAGCCACGCACTGTGACCGCCCGGGGGCAGGGAGGGACGGAACTGGGCGGAGCGGCCGGGCCTGACCTTCCTTCGGCTCCGCCCGGGGGCAGGCCTGGGGAGGCAGCGGGATCTGGGTGCAGCGGCAAGCGGGCCTTGCACCCCACCAGGCCCGGCGGCGCCGCCCCAACCACCCGTCACCTGGACAAAGCCTGTCTCCAGCTCCTAGCCCCGCGCTAGAGCCCAAGGCCGAGCAGCAGCCGCCCGCCCCTGGCAGCCGGGACCGCCATCTTGTGCACCGGCCTCGGGAGGCCGGCCCGGAAACACCGGCCCGCGGCGAGGGCCCGGCCGGACAGAGCAGAGCCGGAGGGCGGGGCCGGGCGGGCGGGGGGCGGGGCCAGGTGAGTGAAAGTGCCCAATAAGTCGTAAAGCGACACGCCTTCGAGGTCGTTCTTGTGATGCTAAGTGAGGCTGTCTCCAGCGAGTCTGGAAGTAGCGGTGGGGCGGGGCCAGGGAGAGGGGCGGGGCGGCGACCCCTTGACCCAGCCCTTCTCCGGCCTGGGACCCCGCCCCGCAGCTGTTGCTTCACCATCCAGTGTAAGCTTTCCATGCTGGCCAAATCCAAGTGCCATACGATGCCAAATCAGGCAATATATTAGCAGATATATTAAAGTCCTGGCTCTGTCACTTACCAACCGTGTGACCCAATCTCTGTACCTCGATTTATTCGTGTATAAAATGGGAACAATACAACCTGCCTCAAAGAAATGTTCAGGAATAATAGTAACAGCATTTAACGGCTGTTTACTTACATGTGCCATATACTGTTTTAGGTACTTTACATGTAGCATTAGCGTTTAACCCCCACAACACTGTCTACCGACACAGGTACTATAATCCTTCCCGTTTTACAGATAAGGAAATATTTACAGAAGTGTTGGAGCCAACTTTCAGATTCAGTTAGTTTGACTCCAAGCTGCTTTTAACAATGTCCACCAAAATCCCTGATACATTGTAAGTACTCAATAAACGTTAGTTATTATTGTAACATAATGAATGAGAAAGCTCTTTGTCAACAGAAAAGAAACCTACAAATGCACTAATTACCGTTGCTATAAAACCATCTTTTATTATTAATTAGAAACACAGGGCTTTATCACCCCTTAAGGTGGCAAAAATCTCAATTCAACAACATTCATCAAAACTTTCTGACCCTATAATACTCTTTCTGGGAATTTATCTTGGTATAGCTGCCAGGGAATACAATGATATGCATACAAAGGCATTTACTGCAGCAAACAGCAAAAATTTGGAAACAAGTGTTCATCTACAGAGGACTGGGAAAATAAATTATGGTACAACCATGTGATGATAGAATACTATGCAGCTATAACAACAAAAGAACAAGGAAGCTTTCTGTATACTCAGATGAGAAGATCTCCGAAATACACTAAAATTTTTAAAATGCATAACAGTGTATATAGTATAACAAAAGGGGAAAATAACATATTTTTATAGATTTGCTTGTATTTGCATACGGAAAAACTAGGGATACATAAAAACTACGAAAATAAGCAGTGAAGGGGGCAAGGATAGAGGAAGACTTTTCATGATAAATATAACTCATTTATTTTGAGATTTGAAAAGTGAATAATTACCTATTAGAAAATTTTTAATGATAAAATGTAGATGTTAAATACGAGTGAAAAATGTGACATTTAGAAGAACAGTTATTTCACAGAGATGCAATGAAGACGGTTTAAACCTAAAGTAGTAATCATAAATATGAAAAAAAAACTGGCAAAGTGTTTTGTTAGCCTCAGAATATTATTACCAAACCTCTTTAATTTGGCAGTTGAGGCCTGGACACTTTCATTTCTTCAACAAACATTTCTTTTTATTACACTAGAAATTGACGGTAATGTATAAAGAAAAAAAAAAGTGTATCTTTCCCAAATCCTGTTTATATATATATATATATATATTTTTTTTTTTTTTTTTTTTTTTTGAGACGAGAGTCTCACTCGGTGGCCGTGGGTAGAGTGCAGTGGCGTCATCATAGCTCACTGCAACCTCGAACTCCTGGGCTCAAAGGATCCTCTTGCCTCAGCTTCCCCAGTAGCTGGGACTACTGATGGCCCCAGGAAACTCGGCTAATTTTTCTGTTTTTACTAGAAATGGGATCTCTTGCTCAGGCTGGTCTCAAACTCCTGAGCTCAAGCGATCCTTCCGCCTCGGCCTCCCAGAGTGCTAGGATTACAGGCGTGAGCCACCGCGCCCGGCCACATTATTATTAATGGCTACATAAATTTTCCTTAATATGAACGCATTATATTTTTGAGACTCCTATTGTGAGATATTTAGGAATTTTTAACGTTTATAAACAGCAGTTATAAAAAATAGAGATGTAGTCAAATTCCACTTTTGCTATTGATTTTTTTGAGAAAGGATATTTAAAAAATGATGTTGCTTTGAAATTTTTTATTTACGAGTACCTCTTTCAGTGAAAATTTGGCTATGGTTTCTTGGGAATTATCTTGTGAGCTAGATAATTTTGGGAAAGTGAGGAAATCTAACTGGAACCATTTTCAAATGCCTATTTAACAAAAGAGAAATCAGGGATCCATACTTAGCGCTAGTCTGAAAATTGTATACGCCTTTTGTAGCAGTAATTATAGGGAGCCAGTATCGCTCACATTCTCCTCTCAGAATTACACCGGGCGGGGTCTCGAAGCCCTGCCCACCGCTCTTGATCCGGTCCTGAGGTACCCAGACAGCGGACTCCGCACCGCCACAGGCCGGATGCAGAGAGGAATCATAGTGGCGATGCACCGGATGTATGAGTGGAAGTGACTGAGGTCAACTCATGACCGATTGGTTCTCCCGAATGGACCCAAGCCTACTTTCGCCTGCCACTGGCCCCGTAGTTTGTCTATTTGAACAGTCCCCGCCCCCTAGAGAAGCCGGGTCCTGAAGCTTCTCTTCTCCTTCATTACTATTGGTCTGTGTCCAGGTCCATCTTCTTCTTTCGCCTGTCGATTGGTTGTCTGGGGTGGAAGACCGCCTTCCCCCCCGCCCGGCTTAGAGGACAGCGGGGAAGGCGGGTGGTGGGGCAGGGGGCCTGAAGTGGCGGTACCGGCGCTGGCGGCGGTAGCTGAGGCCTTGGCCGAAGCCGCGCGGTGAGTCCGGGGCCTGGCACGACCCCTCCAAGGCGGCAGAATGTCCAGACCCACGGCCAGCCTGTCCGTGGGGGGGCCCGGGGAAGCCGCCCGTCTGGGACGTGAGGTCTCCGCAATACCGGCCCCACGACCCGGGTACCGCCTGAGCCCTTGACCCTCACCCCGCCAGGCAACGCCCACCTCACCGGGATCCCCAGGAGACCCCTGGACCCTTCAGCCTGCTGTACGTCCCAGGCGCCAGAAGGCCGGCCCCTTCAGCTCCAGTACTGCCGTGGCGCCTTTGGGTCTCCTTGCGCGGCACAGTCATCTCTTCTGAGCCACATACAAATTGTGGATCCCCGCCTCAGGGAGCACCTACGTCAGTGTCAGCCCCTTGCATTCCACCCTGGAGACCTCTCAAGGACTCGGTCCCGGGAACTGAGCTCTGTTCCATCCTTGGGGTTCATCCTCTTTGCCTGACCCGGCCCCCCTCCCCCCGCCCAATCCCTTGTTTCAGCCATCCAACTTTAACGTCTTTACCAAGACCCTTAGGATATTTGGCTTCAAGCAGTTTCCTTGAATTCAGCCTGGAGCAGATGGCCTGTAGGTCTTAGACCATAGAAAGATACACTGGTTCTTACCTGAGAATGGAAATTCCTTGTCAGCCTCCTTCCCCCTGTACATGCACACAAACTGTAGTAGTTTTCTTACTAGGGATCCTTAAGTTTCTTCTCCCCCGAAGGATAACATTTCTTTCTGCATTCTTTTTCTTGACACTGGAGTATTTGAAAGCTTCTCAAAACCAGTTTTTCCCAGATTTTTCCTCTGCGTCTTACAAATTCGTTCAAGAATAAGAATTTTGTGAAATCGGTTTTCTCGTATAATCTGGACATACTTAGGATAAGTATGTGTTACTCCCATGGCAGGGTGGGCTGAGCCCTATTATGGCCACTTTATTGTGGTTGCCTGATTATTTGTATTTCCTCCTGGATTGTAAGCTTGTTGACAGAAGGAACAGTACATAACTAAGTAATGAGTGAATGATTTCAGGAACTAATTGGTCTCTTTTAGCTTACATTTGAAATACTGGTACTGTTCTAAAGAACTGCATTGTCCAATACAATAACCATCAGCTACATGTGGGTACAGAGCACTTGAAATGTGACTAATCCAAATTGAAATTGCTAAGTGTAAAATGCACACTACATTTTGGAGACTCAGTACAAAAAAGAATGGAAAATATATCAATATTTTTTATATTAATATGCTGAAATGATTTTTTGGATATATTGGGTTAAATAAAATACATTAAATTCACCTTTATCTTTTTACCTTTTTAATATGGCTACTAACAAATTTAAAAATATGTTCGTGGGTTATACTTCTGTTGGACAGTGGTGCTATAGAATAATAATCAGTCTCTCTCTTTAGATTGAACTCCTTGAGGAAAGGGGCAGTATTCGTCATTTTTAGTTCTTTCCCTACTTCCCGACCTTTGTTACCTCCTCTGGCATTGTGCCATGTACATAGTAGTAATAATAAAAATAGCTAACAATTATTAAAAACTCACTTTGTGCTCAACACTGTTTTAAACACTTTTTAACATATGGTAACTTGTTTAATCCTCACATCAGCCGATGAGTTGGCTGCTATTATCTTCCTATGGTAGTTAAAGAAACAAATTTTAAGTGTCTTCTTCAAGGTATGTATCTTTGGAATGGGATTCAAACCCAGATAGTCTAGCTCATGGCCCACAATTTGACCCTCCTGTTATACTGCCTCTTTTAAACATCAGTCATTACTGAATGAATCTAGACTTTGTAAATATTTTTTAATGAGATCTCCCAATGTTTTTAGAATCCCCTACCCGATGTGGGCTGGGTGGAGATCTGTGTTGAGGAACTGGGGCCATAAATAAATTTATTACCATAGCTTGTCATACAGAATATTAAAGAAATCTTCTCTCTGAAGAACTTCAGGGCAAGATGCTTGGAACTGGACCTGCCGCCGCCACCACAGCTACCGCCACGTCTAGCAATGTGAGTGTTCTGCAGCAGTTCGCCAGTGGCCTGAAGAGCCGGAATGAGGAGACCAGGGCCAAAGCTGCCAAGGAGCTCCAGCACTATGTCACCATGGAGCTTCGAGAGGTTGGGCTTCTATGATTTGGGGCCAGTCATTATGGGATGTTTGGGCTAAATGTGCCATCACTGGTTTAGATTCCTTTTGACAGCTAAGTGAGGATTTGGAAAATAAAGAGATTCTGTTTTAGAAAGGCACCAGCTTCTCACATGCATAAAATGTGCAGGTTCCTTTGCAGTGGTTACACATTTCTGTGGCATTTCTCATGTTTGTGTTTACATTTTAGGAGCCAACATAGATTTGGCTGTTTCTTTTATTTTTTTCTTTTTTCCCTACCACATACAAGACCCTCCATTCTTTCAGATAACAGTGATGGGGATCTCCGAACAGGGTTTGGAGAGTTGAGAGCTTGTTTGGGGCTTTCTAAATAGAGCCCAGACTTGAATTCAGAGACAGTATATTGTTCATCCTCGTACCCCTGGTACCAGGAAGAACCTAGGATAGTATGTTGTCTACCCTAGAGTAGATACTGAATAAATATTTGTGAAATAATCCGATGAATTGCAAGTTCAGTTGCTCTGCAGTTTAAGGCCAGGTGTGGTGGCTCACACCTGTAATCCAAGGACTTTGGGAGGTCCAAGGAGGGAGGATTGCTTGAGACCAGGAGTTTGAGACTAGCTTGAGCAAGAGTGAGATTCCTTCTCTACAAAAAAGTAGAAAAATTAGCCAGGCACACACTTTTAGTCCCAGCTACTCAGGAGGCTGAGGCAGGAGGATCGCTGGAACAGGAATTTGAGGTTGAAATGAGCTATGATGATGCTGCCACTGAACTCTAGCTGGGGTGTTAGAACGAGACCCTGTCTCAAAAAAACCAAAAACAAAAACTGTGGAAATGGACAGTAACTTGTCTTCTTTGGTTTGAAGTGTATCTGCTACCTCTCAGGACCTTATCTTTAGATACAACCTGCTGCCATCACCACAGTCAGGGATTCAGTAGAAATTGTTCTGATTATATCTTCCCTTGCAGATGAGCCAAGAGGAATCTACTCGCTTCTATGATCAACTGAACCATCACATTTTTGAATTGGTTTCCAGTTCAGATGCTAATGAGAGGAAAGGTGGCATCTTGGCCATAGGTAAGGACAGAGTCTCTGGTAGCAATAACTGCTAGGAATAAAGGACTACCCACCTCCGTGTCCATTGCACCCTGGATCTCCTACTTACTTAGTTCACATTTGTTTAATGAATTTTAAGGAGCCTGTGGCTTTCAGTGCTCTTATACAGGTGTTAATTCTAGCAGCAATCCTGGGACATAGGCAAAACATATTTTTAGATTGTGGAAGCTAAGTCTCAGAACCACGTAGTGACTTTTCTAGTGCCAGACAGTTTGCCAGACCTGAAACTAGAAGCCAGCTGTCTTTCCACTACCTCATGTTGCCTTTTGTAGACTGGTTTCTCACTAGAGCAGGGTTTGGCATAGTGGGGCTCACAAATGGAAAAGTGGAATCAGGGTATAGTTAATAAAAGGCAGGTCATTTTCAATTTCCAAGGACTAGTTATCAATCCTGTAAATTATTCAGTCCCAGTTTGTTTTCTCTTTTTTGGGGAGGGAGAAACAAATTTTATATGCTAATATGAGATCATTTTGCTTTATGTAAGCAGTTCTGGCACAGATATCAAATCTCTGAGTTAAAATGAAAACTGCCTGTGTCCTTGCCATCTAGAAATATACTCACAGTAGAATGAAGGGATCACTCACTAGCTTTCGTGTCAGGGCCATAGACTTCCCTGGCCGGCATGCATGTCATCATTTTTTGCCTTCCTCTCTTTTCCAGCCAGCCTCATAGGAGTGGAAGGTGGGAATGCCACCCGAATTGGCAGATTTGCCAACTATCTTCGGAACCTCCTCCCCTCCAATGATCCAGTTGTCATGGAAATGGCATCCAAGGCCATTGGCCGCCTCGCCATGGCTGGGGACACTTTCACTGCCGAGTATGTGGAGTTTGAGGTGAAGCGAGCCCTGGAATGGCTGGGTGCTGACCGCAACGAGGGCCGGAGACATGCCGCTGTGAGTGCCTACAGGGAGGAGCACAGCCAGGCCTGGGAGCAATGGCACCATGTCAGAGTCCCTTCCTTCCTTCCAGGGCTCATCCCTGAAAAAGTCTGGTTCGATGGGCTAAGATTCCAGTCTGTGAGATGGAGAGAGTCTGTCCTTAAGAGAGGGAATCCAGGCATAGGTGTATGGGGATCAGAAGCATCGGCTGAGTGCCTTCCAGTGAGCTCCCCCTTTAGGAGGCAGTACCACGAGGAGGGAGCGTGGTGCCAGGAGAGGGACACATACTTGACCCTTTGCTACTTCCTACCTGTATAACCTGGGGCGACCTCTGACCTTCAGTTTCTTCATCCGTCAAATGAAAGTAATAACAAAATTAAACAGGATTATTCATTCAATAATTACTTATTGCATATATACTGTATTCTAGGCACAGTTCTAGGCTGTTAGTATGGTAGTGTAGAAAGCATAAAATACGTCTGTCCTTCCAGAGCTTATGTTCAAACATTACAAACATTCCACATTTAGAAACAACCTAGGTAATGAACATCGAGATGTTTGATCAGTTTTACTTCCTTTGTCCCCAGAATTTCCTAGCTAGAAGAGTAAGCAAGTGTTCTCTTTTCCTAGTGTGTATAGGCTCTAGGATGAGACGAGACAGTACTGCGAAAACAAAACTCTGACACAGGTGAGAGTTTTCAGTTTGCCTTTTTCTCCCAGGTCCTGGTTCTCCGTGAGCTGGCCATCAGCGTCCCCACGTTCTTCTTCCAGCAAGTGCAACCCTTCTTTGACAACATTTTCGTGGCTGTGTGGGACCCCAAACAGGCCATCCGAGAGGGAGCCGTAGCTGCCCTTCGTGCCTGTCTGATTCTCACCACCCAGCGTGAGCCGAAGGAGATGCAGAAGCCCCAGTGGTACAGGGTGAGGGGATGGCTCCATTCCAGCCACCGGCAAGGCACATGTACATAGAGAACCACCTGGCCTAAAGGGCAGCAGCAGGCCCCTTGCCATGGAGCAAGTATCACATTTGTTTGATCCAGACAATTTTTTAGGCTCAGTATGAATCAATGGTTACTTTATTGCTTTTCCTTAAATAAAGATCCATTGATAGCCACACCATCATTTTACACATCACTAAGGATGAAAATATGCCAATTAAACTGTGACTCAGTGCCTTCTTATCAACAATTATAAGACATCTCTTTTCAGAGGTGTTAAAATAAGGAAAAATAGGTGTCTCAGAATCAGTGAACTATGGTTGATACTAATTTAGGAAGTGCTAGTTCTCTCTACTCTGGTATCATGAGTCCTGTGCTGATTGCTGCTGCCAGGGGAGCTTACTAATGAGTCTTATAAAAAGAGCCCTGAATATGGGGTTGGGAGACCTGGGTTCAAGTCTTGTCTTTTCTGTGTGACCTTGGATAGTCAATTTCTTTCAGCCTGCTTTTTTAGCTATTAAATAGGGATGATAATGGTATCTGCCTTAAGGGCTTGTTATGAGAATTGAAGCTGAATTAAATAAGAGCTTGGTAAGACAGTATCATCGATCATACTGGCACAAGGCACTGAGCAGGCATGATAACCCCTAGAACCCCATCATAGGTGGGACAGGCCTGTGTTCTTTCTGACTTTGGACACTGGGTGATTAAGGCATTCTGTCTCTATGTAGCACACGTTTGAAGAAGCAGAGAAAGGGTTTGATGAGACCTTGGCTAAAGAGAAGGGCATGAATCGGGATGATCGGATCCATGGAGCCTTGCTGATCCTCAACGAGCTGGTCCGAATCAGCAGCATGGAGGGAGAGGTGAGAAGCTGCAGCAGAGGGGAGTCCAGACTTCTCGTATGTAGTCTGTGAGCAAGGCAAGGTGGGATCCACGTCCTTGTGGAGCTGACATTTTGTGGGGGGAAACAGACAATAAACAAGTAAACAAGATAATTTCAGATAGTGACAAGTCCTATGAAGAATGTAAAATAAGCAGTAGGATAGAAGATTCCAGGGGGAGGGGGTGAATGGAGGGTCAGAGAAGACCCTCCCTGAGGTGGTGCCATATGAGGGAGACCCGAGTGACATGAGCAGTGGCCTTGCGGCAGGCCAGGGGGCTGTGTTCCAGGTCCAGGCTTTGAGGTGGGGGAGAGTGTGACAAACTGATGAAACAGAGAGAAGGGAGGCGTGGCTGGTGCACCATGAGCAAGGGGGAGGGAAGGAGGGGCCAAATTAATAAGCCCATGGTTCACGGTAAACACTGGCTTTTATGCTGATTGCAGGGGCAGACATTGGAGATGTGCACACGGGGGAGTGGTGTGATGTCTTGTGTTTCTAACAGTCACTGGCTGCTCGTAGGGAAAAGCATGTGGAGAGGCAGGAATGAAAGCCGAAGAGACCAGTTAGGAGAAGGTGTGTTTGTTTGAGGACTGGGTTTAAAAGTGTAAGGGCAAGATTGTATTAGGGAAATAGCTTCAGGAGAAAATGGGGAGGGAGCTGAGATAGGCTGAGAGAACCATCAGACCATAACACACATCTGACCCTGAGGAATAAGAGAGGGAAAAAAACTGGACAGAAACCTTCTAGTCTTCCTTTCAAGGCGATTGTGGTGTCCTCAAGCCAGTTGGTTGTCAGAGGAAGCCTGTATCTCCTGGGAGCAGGCCTGCCTTAGCATCCCTGCTGTGTTCTGTCATTGGCTGGAAGTAGCCCAAGGAAAGTGTGGCCCTGACACAAACTTGGTGGTGGATTTCAGAGCAGCAGCTGGGGCCCTTGATCATTTACATCCACTGTAGTTGGAAGGTGTATTCTTGCAGCTGCCACAGGAAGCTATTACAGTAGTCTGGGTGAGCTGCAGTGGTGGCTTCCACTGGGAGTGGCAGCACAGATACTGAAGAGTAGTTGGATTCAGGATGCATTTGAGAGGTAGAGTGCCATCTGTGAGACTTCCCGTGGGGAGCTGGTCGGTGCGGAATTTCACCCCAGGGCTGCCGGCTGTAAAAGACCGTGTGCTTGTTTGGTGATGGCCGTGCCCTGCACATAGGGGCAGCACATGCAGCCGTGTGCAGAAGCGGAGGAGTCTGGCGTCAAATCGCCACTCCTCCTCAGAGGAGTCCTACAGTCCACAGTCATACATGCTGTGTGGCTCGGACAAATTACTTTATCCCTTCAGCCTCATTCTCCTCACTTTCAACAGGGGCTCTGACCCACCTCAGTGGGTTCTTGTGAGGTTTCTAAATAAAGCTTGCCCTCCACATCCATGGGTTCCACATCTGTGTTTTTAAGCAACCACCAATCAAAAATATTCAGGAAGAAATTAATAAAAATAGCAACACAACAATTAAAAATAATATAAATTTTAAAACAATACAGTGTAACAACTAATTACTGATACATAGCATTTACATTGTACTAGATATTATAAGTAATATAGACATTTAAAGTATATAGGAGGACGTACATAGATTATGTACAAATACTATGTCATTTTATATAAGGAACTTGAGGATCTGCAGATTTTGGTTTCTACAGTAGGTCCTGGAACCAACCACCGTGGATACTAGGGAGAACTGTGTATGAAGTGCCCAGCATAGCACTGATACCATAGTAGACATCCTGTAAAAGGTAACGCTCAGATTTCCCCTGCCAAGTTTAACATGGTACTTGCCACTGTAGCCCAGGCAGCTGTAGTTCTTTGTTTCCTCTCAGTAAGACAGGACAATATCACCTAACACATAAGGTGGTTATGAAATTTAAGTGAAATAGTTCTTGCGAAGGTGTTTTGTAAATTATAAGAAACTATCTGAATATAAGGTATTAAAGTTTCATGATTTGGTCACTCATTCAAATCATATTAATCAGGCACCTAGTATATGCCAGCTATGCCATGTCCTAAAAGCTAGAACTATGCAGCAGTGAACAAAACAGATTCCATTCTAATAGGGGAAGACCGACAATACGCAAATAAGTAAAAATATATTGTATATCATATGGTTATAAGTGCTGTGGAGAAAAGTAGGCCAAGGAAGGGGAATAGAGAATGTTAGCATGGGTTAAGGATTACATTTTAAAATATGGTGACATTTGGTCAGGTGCAGTGGCTCATGGCTGTAATCACAGCACTTCGGGAGGCGAAGGCAGGAGGATCACTTGAGCCCAGGAGTTCAAGACCAGCCTGAGCAACATAAAGAGACCCATCTCTACAAAAAATAAAAAATTAGCTGGGGGCAGTGGCTCGTGGCTGTAATCCCATCTACTCGGGAGGCTGAGGTGGGAGGATCACTTGAACTCAGGAGGTCCAGTCTGGATAACAAAGCAAGACCCTGTCTCTATAAAAAAATGAAGTAAAAAATATGGTGACATTTGAGCACAGTCATGAAGGAGGTATCAATAAAGCTTTGCAAATATCTGGGGAAGAGCATTCTAGGTAGCTGGGCTTCAGGCAGGAGCGTGCTGGTGTATTTGGGGAGCAGCAAGAAAGCAACTGTTGCTGAGCAAGGCAAGCAGGAGAGGGGGGTTCAGAGGAACACCTGGGACAGGGAGGGGGCATATCATACAGTGCTTTGGAGGCCACAGTATGGCCTTTGTGTGGGAAGTGGGAAGCTATAAGTGGGTTTTGAGCAGTAGAGTGACATTTGACTTGTTTCAAAATGATCACTCTGGCCACGGTGTTGAGAATGGATTGTCAGAGGGCCAAGGGCCGAAACCAGGAATCCCTGCATCAGTCTTAGCAGGGGATGTTTGCAGCTCAGACCACAGTGGGAGCTATGGTGGTGCAAGAAGCAGCTGGATCTGAATTTGGGATTTGCTCATAGCTTGGAGGTGGGTGGGGAGCAAGAAGAGTCAAGATGTTTGGCCTGAGCATCTGGAAGGATAGCGTTGCCATTTACCGCGGTGGGAAGACTGAGATGGGAGGAGAAGGTTTGGGGCAGAAAGTTGGGAGTTTGGTTTTGAACCTGTTAAGTTCGAGACGCCTGTTGGATAGGTGAGTGGAGATGCTGAGTAGTTCTTGGGAGAGATCTGGGTGAGAGGTATGGATTTGGGCATTGTCAACATACAGATGTTGTTTCATTGTGGGACGTGGGGAGAACCACAAGGGAACTAGTGGAGTTGGGGAAGAGACAAAGTCTGAGAACCTGAGGGATGAAGAGGAACCAAAGGAAACCAAGAAGGAGCAGCCAGGAAGGGAGGAGAGGAGCCAGGAGAGTTTGGAGTCAAGAAGCCAAGTGAAGAAAGGGCTTCAAGGAGGAGGAAATATCAGTTGGATCAAATGCTATGGGTAAGTCAAATAAAATAAGGACTGAGAATTGACGATTAGATTTAGAAGCGTAAGAGTCATTGTTGACTTGATGAGAACAGTGGACAAGATTTTCCAAAAAATGAAAATATCTGTGTCAAGGAAAGTTTGGAAGTTTGGAAAACTTTTATATCCTTCTCAATTTGAACTGTTGGAAGATGAGTTATTAAGCAGCCCTTTGAAAAAGGAATAGACATGTGTTCTCAGCCAATTTATTCCATACCCTTTGTGGAATCCTAGGATTCTGAGAAAATTACATGCCTAAGTCTCTACCTAGGTTTCTGGGGAGAAGAAAGAGACCAGAATATCTTTAACAGGATGCTGGTGTGAGGCCATCCCTCATCTTGGCAAGCCTTGTTGCCGTGATCTTAGGTATACAGTCAAAGCTGTTTGCAAGTCGGCCCTGCCAAACCAACTGAGGTGGGAGCTCTTGGCAGCCAGCCCCTTACCTCTGTTTCATTGCTCCATAGGTGGTGCTCTTCTACCTAAATTAGAGCAGAATCCCTCCTGCAAGGATCTGGGGGAGTCGTAATCCCAAAGGTGAAGAGTGGCCACCCTCCACTTTGGAAATGGTTGCATTTCAGGATTGGGCAAATGTATTGCCCTGCAGACTTCACAGTGCCCAGGCTGAATGCCACTCATAAGTAAAGGTGATTTTTTTCCCTCTCATGTATATAGCGTTTGAGAGAAGAAATGGAAGAAATCACACAGCAGCAGCTGGTACATGACAAGTACTGCAAAGATCTCATGGGCTTCGGAACGAAACCTCGTCACATCACCCCCTTCACCAGTTTCCAGGCTGTCCAGCCCCAGCAGTCAAATGCCTTGGTGGGGCTGCTGGGGTACAGCTCTCACCAAGGCCTCATGGGATTTGGGGCCTCCCCCAGCCCATCAAAGTGCACCCTGGTGGAGAGCCGGTGTTGCAGAGACTTGATGGAGGAGAAATTTGATCAGGTAAAGGGTGAGAGGTCCTTGCCCTCTTCTCCTAAGCTCCACACCTCACTTTCCTCCGCCAACCCTTTATCCTTCCTCTCTCAGGTGTGCCAGTGGGTGCTGAAGTGCAGAAATAGCAAGAATTCGCTGATCCAAATGACAATCCTTAATTTGTTGCCCCGCTTGGCTGCATTCCGACCTTCTGCCTTCACAGGTGAGGATGTCCGTGGAAGACATCATTGCCCATCTAAGGGTAATTAAACAGGGAAGAAGTGATTCTGAAAAGTTGTATCTGCTCATTTGAGGCAATGCCAACTAAGGGGCTAGTCTCTGATTTCTTTGCCTCATGTCCAATTTTCGTGGTGTCTAGTTCATGTTTTCTGCTAATATCTGAGGCAGCAGACACAGGAACAATCAGAATGTGTAGACAGAGAAGCACTTCTAGGGCCAAGCAAGTTCTCGTGCATGGATGTCAACAAGTTCATGAATAGACTTAAAAGAGACCAAAAGAAGGGCAGTTTCAGTGTAGATACTGTGCGGCAGCCTCTCTCTGGAGCAGGGAGGGTTCGGTGACTACTCTGCTTTTCCTGAGGTCGTCACCGAGTCACTTGCAGGAAGGAAAAGACTGGATGCTTCAGAGGCAGGTTCCACAGGTGATAGACTGTGGGTTCCCATATTCCTGCCCTGTCCTCAGTGGGCAGTATAGATTCCTGGCTCCTGAAGCTGGCCCAACTCATGTGCCAGTTTCTCCATGAAGCCTTCTTGGATTGCTCCAGCTATAAATGTATTTTTCCTTTCTCCTATAGCCTTCAGTGGTGGAAAGGCTTTGGCATTAGACCTGGGGTGAATCCCGCCTCCATCCTTAACTATGAGGTTTTGGACAGATTATTTGACCTACCTGGGTCTCTACTTCCTGACTTATAAAAATCGGAGTAACAATGCCTGCCTCCCAAGATGAACAGCATTAATGCCTAAGCACCCACTGTAGTGCCTGGCACAGAGTTAGCCCCAATAAATGGAAACCATTATTATATCATTACTATTTCCTCGAGTTACTTCAGATCCATTTTGGAAATAAGATAGAGCTAAAAGTTATACTCCAGTTTCTGTTCATATTTAATATCCTTGTCTTACCTCCCTGCTTGCTGAGTGTGGAGACCCAATCTCTAACATCTCTTTGCACTTTGCTGTGGTGCACATTGCCTGTGCTTAGAAGTGTTCAGGACTGGATGAGAGCCAGGAGTGCAGGAGAAGCCTTGACCCTCAGCAGATCCCATTCCCTAGCACACAGACTCATTTCACACTACCCAGCCCAGATGCAACTGCGGGAGAAATCTAGCTGATGAGATGTTAAACATGCTGTGCATAAGAAGCAGAACATACTGGATAAGGTGGAGATGATTAGCCACATGAAATCACTGAACCAGAGAGAAATGATAGAATAAAAATAAAAATAAAAATCACCCATGTTTTTTCAGTTTCCATTCTTCCTACCTGGCACCCAGCAGCTTTTCTCTTTTTTAATGACCAGACATGCCCCTATTCAGTAGAGCTTTAAATTATCTCGGGTCGAAAATCTATGGTTCAAAAGAAACTAACAACGAGGCAAAATTTGATCAAAGTCTTGTTTATAGAAGCATGTTGTAGAAGCTGTTATCCTTGTAAGTTCATAAAGGCTCATAGGGCCCTTACGTTTATTCTTTTGATGTGAGTTTTTGTTGTTTTTTCTTCTTTTTAAGGCTAGTTAATGTTTTATTAAATATACTAAATATAATAAAATATGTCAGTGACATTTAGCCTGGGCAGTCCCCATAAGAATGTGCCTCATTGCGTGAGTACCACTTGTTTAAATCTTGCAGTTTGGGAGTCATTGCTTGAACTTCCCAATGGTGTATGCTTTAGAAGTATCAAAAATGCTCACCCTAAGACTGGGTTGAATTCTCTACAAAGCCAGATTTCTAATCTCTCAGGGTGCTAAACCTGGAAAAGGAAATTATACTCTTGACTTAAGTTCATTTCCTGCTGAAATGCTGTCCCCATATGTAAAGGACTGGTTTTCCTGGTGATGCAGTCTAATTTTAGGGTTGTATCACCTTGGTCTGTCTGTTTTCAAGCCCCAGTGTGCCTCGTTGCCATTTGACCACAAGAGCTGTGGGAGAAGACATTTCTCATTAGAGTAAATGCAGCGATGTATAACTGCTGTCTTAGGAGTCTAGTTCACTGTCTAAATGTGGTTTTGGTAGCCCTCAACACCCCTAACTTTCCGAGGATGTGTGGCCTTGCCTTCTCTGCTGTTATGTATGTGCTGCTGGTGCCTGGACATGAGGCCAGCATTGATGGAAGAGGGGAAACAGACGAGAGTCAAGAATCAGGAAATTCCAGCCTTCAGAGGAGAAATAACACTTAGCTTAAATTGCCCAAGAATCACCTACCCATGCACACTGCCTTGTGTAAACTTAGTGAAAATACACATAGCTTTCCAAATTACAGACCAAATCTTGGTTCTGTTAAATACAACAAAAATCTCTAGGTAATAGCAAAGTGATTTCCAAGTCTAAAGCTGAATGGAATGGCCTATTTATTATAGACAATATTCAATATTCCAGCCATGCATTGCTTAACCATGGGTGTACATTCTGAGAAATGCATCATCGTCAGGCAATTTCATTATTATGTGAACATCACAGAGTGCACTTACATAAACCCAGATGGTAGAGCCTACCGCATACCTGGGCTCTGTGGTGTAGCCTGTTGCTCCTGGGTTACAAACCTATACAGCATTCTACTGTACTGAATACTGTAGGCCAGCGGTCCCCAACCTTTTTGCACCAGGGACCAGTTTCATGGAAGACAATCTTTCCATGGGCCAGGGGGTGGAGGGAGGGGGGTGCTTTCAGGATGATTCTAGCGCATTACATTTATCATGCACTTTATTATTATTACATGGTCACTTGCCACTCACTGATAGAGTTTTGATATGAGTCTGCAAACGATTTATTATGGTCTCTGTACAGTCAAACCTCTCTGCTAATGATAATTTGTATTTGCCACTCCCCAGTGCCAGCATCGCTGCCTCAGCTCCACCTCAGATTGTCAGGCATTGGATTCTCAAAGGAGCGTGCAACTTAGATCCCTCGCATGCACAGTTTATGGTAGGGTTCTCGCTCCTGTGAGAATCTACTGTTGCTGTTGATCTGACAGGAGGCGGAGCTCAGGCCGTGATGCGAGTGATGGGGAGCAGCTATAAATATAGATGAAGCTTTGCCTGCTGCTCACCTCCTGCTGTGTGGCCCAGTTCCTAACAGGCCATGGACCAGTATCAGTCTGCAGCCCATGGGTTGGGGACTACAGCTGTAGGCAATTAAAACACATTGGTAGTATTTGTATGTCTAAATATATCTAAACACAGAAAAGGTACAGTAAAAATAGAGTATTATAATCTTATGGGACCACCGTCGTATATGTGGTCCATCATTGACTGAAACATTATGTGGTTCATGACTGTATTTTAAATTTTGTTACAATATATTAATAAAATAAAATAAAATAATTTAGGTGATCCTCTTTGTTTTGAACCAAGATTTAACATATTTCTTAACCAAGAGCATGTAATCTTTCTCTCAAAACGTAACACTAATGGCCAGGCGCTCACGCCTGTAATTCTAGCACTCTGGGAGGCCAAGGCGGGAGGATCGCTCGAGGTCAGGAGTTCAAGACTAGCCTTAGCAAGAGCGAGACCCCATCTCTACTAAAAATAGAAAGAAATTAGCTGGACAACTAAAAATATATAGAAAAAATTAACCGGGCATGGTGGCTCATGCCTGTAGTCGCAGCTACTCGGGAGGCTAAGGCAGAAGGATCGCTTGAGCCCAGGAGTTTGAGGTTGCTGTGAGCTAGGCTGATGCCACGGCACTCTAGCCCAGGCAACAGAGCGAGACTCTGTCTCCAGAAAAAAAAGAATGTAACACTAATGGAGGCAATTATATGATACTATTGTTTTGGAGACCCTTTTAAGTTTTTTTTTTTTTTTTAATTAAAGGAGAAAAATCTTGTATTTCTAATATTTCCAAAAGATGTATCTGAGGAGTGGTTATCTTATCAAGCATAAGACTTTAGTTCATATATCCTCTAAATTCTTCTTGACATCTTTCCGATGGGCTTTCTTAATTTATTCTCAAATTTAAGTGCTTTATAGGAACTCTGACCATTGATGTATTGACCAGCCCTCACCTTGAGCTGTCTACTTTGTCTTTTCTGTGCTTAGATACCCAGTACCTCCAAGATACCATGAACCATGTCCTAAGTTGCGTCAAGAAGGAGAAGGAACGTACTGCAGCCTTCCAAGCCCTGGGGCTGCTTTCCGTGGCTGTGAGGTCCGAGTTTAAGGTCTACTTGCCTCGTGTGCTGGACATCATCCGAGCAGCCCTACCCCCTAAGGACTTCGCCCATAAGTAAGCATCTCTGTTACAATTTCACCTTCCACTCCTCTTGGTTGGAGAGGAAGGATGCTCCATCCTGGTCCCATGGAGCTTAAGCCCATCTGTACATCATTAAACTCCAGGGTACAGCACATGGTGTAATGAACAGCCCTTCCTCAGTTGAATTCTAACCTTTTCCAAATGAACTGACATACATGTAAATCTTTTATAAGGTTAAAACCCTTAGAACACGGTAGATACCAGTGCTGTTTTCATTATTATTGTTGGTTGAGAGTTCCCTAGTTTGGTTTTTTCTCTGGCTTTCAAAGATCTTATTTTGATAAAAGACTTAAAGAGAGGAATCCTTTCCTGGAACTAAATGGACCTAATGGTCATCTTTTTCCTTATTGCTAGAATTAATAAGTTATTCCCCCTCTTTAGACCTCCCAATGAATAAAATAATGAGAAAAACCTTCCGCATCCTGCCAGAGGAAGAGGCTAGGGGGTCATCATTAATTGGCTTTAGTCTTAGGGTTGTGTTCTTATACTTCCCTGTTTTATTAGCAAGCATTTCTCTGGTGAATTAATAAGCCCCACTCATTCTATAGCCCAGTGGCCTCATCATAGGCAGAAGAATTTCCTTGCACATGATGGGTGTGCCTTGCCCTCTGGTCCCTGATGAACACATCGTTTGGTTTGCGTCCTAAATAAGTGCGTTGGTTAGCACCGCACTGACTCACGTGGTGCCTCTGTGTGAATTCAGAAGAAGGGCCCTTTCCTTAAGACACTTTACTGCCATCTGCTGGATTGTCGTTAGAAACACAAATCTACAGTGACTGATGCAACGGGCCCCCAAGAATTGTGCAGTAGACAACCTGCATATCCACAGGTGGTGGCCTTGCCTGAGTAACCTGCCCTCCTTGCCCCACGGTGATTTTCAGGTGGGACAGCACAGAATGTCACTGCGTCTAAACCAGCCACTCCTTGTTTCTCTGCAGAAGGCAGAAGGCAATGCAGGTAGATGCCACCGTGTTCACTTGCATCAGCATGCTGGCTCGAGCGATGGGCCCAGGCATCCAGCAGGATATCAAGGAGCTGCTGGAGCCCATGCTGGCGGTGGGGCTGAGGTGAGTGCCGGAAAACCTGAGCCTTCCCTGTCTCAGTTAGTGGGAGGCTTGGTCCGCAGTGTTGGGACCACGTTAAAAGAGTGAGGCATGGTTGTTAGCACATTAAATTGGGTAGGCCGGATAGCTCAGACTAACACATAGGCTAGTGTTGAATCCTAGTTTCATTACTACCTAGCTATGTGCTCTTGACTAAGTTATTTAACTTCTCTGAGCCTCCATTTTCTCATCCGAAAAGTGGGTGCAATAGCAATTCCTATTGTCTATGGTGGTTGTGGGGATTAAGTGAAAAAGTTCATGGAATAGTTACTCTTTGCACAGTGCCTGGCATGTGGAAAGCACTCAATAAATGTTTGCAGCTATTGTTTATATTATTATTGAGCTAATTGTTTAAGCTCCCTAAACTTTAGTTCTCCTCATCTATAAAACAAAGATGATGGCCACACACAGTGGCTCACACCTGTAATCTTAGCACTCTGGGAGGCCGAGGCAGGAAGATCGCTTGAGGTCAGGAGTTCGAGACCAGCCTGAGCAAGAGTGAGACCCCGTCTCTACTAAAAATAGAAAAAATTAGCCGGGCATGGTGGCACACGTCTGTAGTCCCAGCTACTCGGGAGGCTAAGGAGGATCACTTGAGTCCAGGAGTGTGAGGTTGCGGTGAGCTACGATGATGCCACTGCACTCTAGCCAGGGCGACAGAGCGAGACCCTGTGTCAAAAATAAATGTGTGTGTGTGTGTGTGTAGGTATATATACGATGCTCTTGATCTGCGTCCAGATTGTTGAGAGTTGGTCTTCTGTAGTGGCTAAATTGTAGTGAGCAAGTTCTCCTGTGGCAAGACCAGAAACTCATAGGTTGTTCTGAAATCTGAGACCAGGCCAAGAGTTCAGCACATTTACTCTCTTTTATAGTATTCTTTCCACTTTAAAGATCAAGCAGTGATGGGGCCTGATCCCCTTGCTAGTGAGAAACGTGGTTTCTTTCCAAGGACACACTGAATGTCATGTGCCCATCCCCATGTGCGACTGGTTTCCTTCCCCTCAGCCCTGCTCTTACTGCTGTGCTCTACGACCTGAGTCGCCAGATTCCACAGCTGAAGAAGGACATCCAAGATGGGCTACTGAAAATGCTATCCCTGGTCCTTATGCACAAACCCCTCCGGCACCCAGGCATGCCCAAGGGCCTGGCTCATCAGCTGGCCTCCCCTGGCCTCACAACCCTCCCTGAGGCCAGCGATGTAGGCAGCATCACTCTTGCCCTCCGAACCCTTGGCAGCTTTGAATTTGAAGGTAAGAAATGACAGTGGCTCTTGCCAACATAATGAATGATGCTGGGAACCTTGAGAATGGAATGAAGGTGCTGGAATTTCTGGATCTTACTGGGGTCCTGGAAACAGGGTAGCAGATTCTATAGCACTTCATCCTTCCTAGACTATTTCCATATATTGTTAACTCCTACTATTTGTTTCTTTTTTCCTACTGAACTTTGGAGCAGATAGTGTTCAGGAAAAATATGCATTGATCTATGGAAATAATGTCTCAGAGATGGAAAAATCAGAGATTCATCCCACTCATCTTCTCACCTTCTCAGTTCCCTATACCTGAGATGGTATTTAATGCTTTAAAATGTATAAGCAGGGGCTTTTGGATAGTTCCATTCCTATAGCAGTGTGATTTCTAAGAGTGCTGTACCGCATAGTTCAGTTTGGAATTCTAAGCTACAGACAAACTCAAATTATTACCCTAGGGTGATATATTTCAGGAGAAACAATGAATACTTTTGAAAGGTAGTATCAGTCAAGGTACAAGGTAGTATCAGTCAAGACTACAGGGAAATAAGCAAGTACAAAAAGCCTAAACGTGTGGAAACATAGCCATCTGTGGTTTCCCTATTAAAATTCCTTCACATATTTAATATATTAGCGCCCACAATAATTTGTTCCTAATGAATGGAAAGCAGCTATGTTTAAGCCCAGCCTATATCAAACTCTGTTTAGTATTTAAATCTGGGTGCTAAAATAGACAAGGTAAATTCGATTAACAGTTGTTTTGTCCTCTGGGAATGTGAGGTGTTGGATTAGAACGAAACAAAATAATTTAATCTTTGAAGGGAATATAGAAAAGGTTAGAATGGGGAGGGGTACCTTTTACCTGTCTCCCTTCTCCTTCACCACCCTGTTTTGCCTTTCTGCTGATGGGAAGCCCATTTGTTACCCTTTAAGAGAAGAGTTCTGGATTAATATCTTGTTGATCAATGTCTGGTTGAAAATGAAATTTGTAGCCACAAATTGGAAAGTGCAGCTATCAAGTTGCAGACCTACATATCCAAAGCAGCAGTGTTTATTCTGTTTTCTCTCTACCTTTGTATCCAGGCCACTCTCTGACCCAGTTTGTCCGCCACTGTGCGGATCATTTCCTGAACAGTGAGCACAAGGAGATCCGCATGGAAGCTGCCCGCACCTGCTCCCGCCTGCTCACACCCTCCATCCACCTCATCAGCGGCCATGCTCATGTGGTTAGCCAGACTGCAGTGCAAGTGGTGGCAGATGTGCTCAGCAAACTGCTCGTGGTTGGGATAACAGACCCTGGTAAAGCTTACCAGAAAGCAGTCTAGGGGAGTTTAGGATCTTGAGACAGGTGGAAGTAGTCAGTTTCTTTCCACGGCCTCTCTAGAGATCTTCAGTCTCAACAAACTCATCTATTTCTCTGCCAGGGCATTAGGCTTGGCTACTCTAGCCCATTAGTATAAGATAATCTGACTTTAATTCTTTTACCATTACTCCTATGAGTAGAAGAAAGAAAGAAGTTTAGATGAGAGAAGGATATCTGGAATCCTCCTACTAGGCCGATGGCAGTGGAGGTGGAAACTGGGAAAGGACTGGAGGGATGGGATCATAAAGAGGTGTTCAAAGGCTCAATTGCTCTTGCAGACCCCGACATTCGCTACTGTGTCTTGGCATCCCTGGATGAGCGCTTTGATGCACACCTGGCCCAGGCAGAGAACTTGCAGGCCCTGTTTGTGGCCCTGAATGACCAAGTGTTTGAGATCCGGGAGCTGGCCATCTGCACTGTAGGGCGACTCAGTAGCATGAACCCAGCCTTTGTCATGCCTTTCCTGCGCAAGATGCTTATTCAGGTAATGATAAGCAAACCTACAGGCAGTGGGGAAAGGACGCTTACTGCGAGAGCTGCTTGGGGAAGGAGAGTTGAGGACAAGGAAGTGGGAGAAAGATTGAGATGACCTAATAAAATCCACATGTGGTTCCAAGGGTCCACATGTTTCCCCAGCTTTGTAATTGCAGTTCTGTGCTCATCACCTCTTGAGCCTTTTGTCAGCATGACTCCAGGGTGCTTCGTAGTCCCAGGCTAACCACTCATGCAGCTCTTCTTCCTGGCACATCACCAGTGATTCCATTTCTTGGCCTTTTGCTCACTTGATCTGCTGCAGATGGTTTCCATCTTCACTCTCCTTTTCCTGCTGATCCCACGTCAAGCACAAAGGCCATTGTTCTTCACAAAAATAACAAGTGTAAGAATAGTTCCAGCATTTTATTTTCGTGGTCATTGCCTCTGGTCTGTGGTCCTTGGCTTTTGTTCTTAAATAATGAGAGGTGCCAAGCTAAGCTGCTTGGAGTATAGCCTAAAGTAGATTAAGGTTGGCATTGCTACTAGATCTGGTAGGATTTTCAGTTCTTGCTGAAATGTGGCTCCTTGATTTTTGTCTTCACCTACCCGAGTGAGTTCTCTGGCCTCCTCGTGAGCGACGCGTGGTCTAGTCCTTCCTGCCTCCGGTTGTTTGCACCCACCTCTTCTGGGTCTCACCCAGTTGTTTCCTGTCCCACTCCCACCTTCTGCTTCCTGACGCTCCCCCATGGTTTCTTTTGAAATAAACACTTTTCATAACATATAAAGAACTTAAACATAGAAAATCATTAATATGTGTAACTTACTCTAGAGAAATATTTATTCACAATTTGTCATAATTAAAATAGCTGTAAATTGTATCATCAATCAAATTAGAAAATTGTACTTATGTTGGCACTTCTGTTTTTAGCCTAATGATTTATTTAGCTGTTGGCTCATGTTAGGAGTGCCTATCATTTTAAGTCTTTTTAAAATACCTAGGGTTTGGGAAGGAAAAGAAATCATTGTTGAGCCTGCCAGCTCAAATTGTGTTAAATAAGTTTGGTGTAGAAATATCTCCTAATGAAAAAGCCAAGTGCGGTGGTATGCGCCTTAATCCCAGCTACTTGGGAGGCTGAGGTAGAAGGATCTCTGGAGCTCAGGAGTTTGAGACCAGCCTGGGCAACATTAAAAAAAAAAATAACAGTATGTTCATTTAGTCAGTAGACTTTTTGAGCACCTACTGTGTTCCAGGTACTGCTGGGTGCTAGAAATAGGTCAATGAACAAACTGGACATGGCTCCTGTCTTCTTAAAGCTGACATTAAGCTATTAAGCCATCGCATTTTTCTAGTATTGGAGAATGTGAAGCTCTATTAAATGAATTTACCATGTACTGAATTTAACCCTTGAAATTACAAAATTTTATTTTATTTTATTTATTTATTTTTTGAGACAGAGTCTTGCTCTGACACCCGGGCTAGAGTACCCTGGCATCAGCATAGCTCACAGCAACCTCAAACTCCTGGGCTCAAGCAATCCTCCTGCCTCAGCCTCCTGAGTAGCTGGCACTACAGGCATGTGCCACCATGCCCGGCTAATTTTTTCTATTTTAACAGAGATGGGGTCTCACTCTTGCTCAGGATAGTGTCGACCTCCTGACCTCAGGCAATCCTCCTGCCTTGGCCTCCTAGAGTGCTAGGATTACAGGCGTGAGCCACCGTGCCCAGCCAAAATTTACAAAATTTTAAATAATTTTTTTTTTGTTTATAACCTTTGGTATATAGATTTTTCCAAATTGAATTATACATTTTCATACCTTGGTAAAAGCTTTGGCCTTTTCTTGAAGTCTTGGTCATCAGGGTGGGTATTGGTTATTGTTATTAGGATGCATCACTAGGATGCATCATTAGGATGCAGTGAGGGTCTCTGGCTCTGGGAGTAAACCTGGGGTTCTTTGGTTTGGCCCAGCACTGCCCCACATAGTTGTGCTTTGTTCCCTGGGGCACATTTCCTCACACTCAGCCATCTGTCCTTGCTGCTGCAGGTCTGTTCTTAGTATCCCGCTCCGTCTCCTTTCACTGTTGTCTGCTGTGACTAGGGGAAAACAGGCTGCCAAGGGGATCTAGAAAATCAGGGTTATTAAGTCCATAACCTAAGACAAAATATAATATTACATTGTAGACTCCTCCAGGTAGCTGAGTTAACCTGGGCAATGTGATGTTCACTTTCTTCACTGCTCAGAGATTTTCTTCTGTCAGCTTCAACTGTTCATAAGCCTGTCTGTATTAAGTTGTCTATGTCACCATGAGCATGATGTGCCGATTTGTGGGTATTTTAAGGATGTCAGTTAGAACCAACATGCTATCTCTGTTCAGTAATGCCCAAGGGACTCCTAGTGATGCGATAAACCATTTGGGTTTATCTAGATGTGCCCCAAACAGCTACAGAGTATCAGCATTTCTCTTAATGTCATAGTTGATCTAACTGTTCTTTGATTCTTCATTGTTATTTATAGCCCTTCTTAGTGGTTTGCTATCTGGACAAAGATTTTTCTCCCAGGGAGCCCTCCCTTCATTCCTCATTTCTGTAGACCCTACTCATAGCTCTCCCTGTTGGTTTTCTCAGTCTTCTCTGACTGTGCTACACTGTTAAAAGGTCTGCTTTAGAGAGGCTATAATAGAAGGAGAGGGGGCTGGTTTCAAACAGTTTTTGTTCCCATCGCAGCTGTGTGTAAGGCTGTTCTGTTAGCCACAGAGATGTCCATTGCTTGTAGAATATCTAGATGCTACTGATCGGCCATGCAGGTCTGGTTCCTTCCCCTATTTCCCTGCCTCATTTTTCCTTTTGACACACAGTCTCTCTTTAGAACGTCCTCTGCTATCGTGAGCCTTTCTTCCCTACAGATTTTGACAGAGCTGGAACACAGTGGGATTGGAAGAATCAAAGAGCAAAGTGCCCGCATGCTGGGGCACCTGGTCTCTAATGCCCCCCGACTCATCCGCCCCTACATGGAGCCTATTCTGAAGGTAACACAAAACAGACCAAGAAACTGGCACTTTCTCTCTGGGTTGTCCTATGTCATCTCGTTTGGGAAGATGGGAGCGTTCCAGTGCTCACTGGTACACTGAACAAAGTAGATGATTCCTTTGGTCCCAGGCTCGGGGACAGGGGCCCCAGCAAGTACTTTCAGTTAAAGAATACCATGAATCTCATCAGTGGCAGGAAAGTGCTATCCTTATAAGAGATAAGATAAAATGCTTCAGGCACATCACCATATGTGTTTGGAAAGGAGAAGTAGGTGCTGGGCGGCATAAAACAGCTGCCCCAAAATGAAGAAAAAATAAGCTTTAAAATCTGAAACAATCTTCAAATCTGCCTATATTAGAGTCATGTGGCATCTTTTATAACGTGAATCTGGACAGGTGATTACACAGATCCAGTTCAGAGGATACACGGAAAATGTTTTCAAATCATGGTACTTCCCAGTGCTCTCATATGTCAGACTTGTACTCAGTATGGAGAAAGGTTTGAGAATTTATATTCCAGAGAAAGCTTGGATTCGTAAAGCCTAGAAGTAACTTTATTTATGACTGGGGTGGTCTCTTATGTAAAAGGAACCTTTCTATAGATTCTAATCTGCATTCATTTTCTCATACCTTCTTTTCATAGGCTTTAATTTTGAAACTGAAAGATCCAGACCCTGATCCAAACCCAGGTGTGATCAATAATGTCTTAGCTACGATAGGAGAACTGGCTCAGGTAAAGGGACAACTACTTTTTCCATAGGGTGAAAAGAAACTGTTTAACGTCTGAGGAAGTCAGAATACTTCTTAATACCATGATTTCTAACCCATCCACCACCCCGTTTTCATTTTGTAGGTGAGTGGCCTAGAAATGAGGAAATGGGTTGATGAACTTTTTATTATCATCATGGACATGCTCCAGGATTCCTCTCTGTTGGCCAAAAGGCAGGTGAGTACCACTACTTCCTGACCGAGCAGGACAGATCCCATGAGGCCGGGACCTTGTTTCTCTTTATTCACCTCAGTGTCCCCAGGCCAGTGCCTAGCACAGAGCTTGGCACATGGTAGGTGCTGAAAAATATTTGTCGAATGATGGAAAAGAAGAAAGACTTGGAACCAGAATTACTCGTCATCCTGACCCAAAGTCACTTTCAGTAAGTGTCAGGGCTGACCAGTGCCATTTTCTCTATACAAAGGAATGCAGATCAATTATCAGGGCCCCAGCTGCTCCAGGGAAAAAGAACATCTTGGCCACTACCTGCGAAGGCAAACAGAGCTTCAGTTCATCCTCACCCAGCCCTGGTTCCACTTTGGTCATTTGAGGTTATTAGATGACCAGATTAAAATTAAGAACAATCTTAATTTCGTTTGAGAAAGGTGGGAATATTCTTTATCTTTTGATCCAGTGATTGTTGTAGGTTTATACTCAATCAGTCTCGTTTTTATGGTCTCTCATGATTTTTGTTCATACTTAGTGTCTTTACTGAAAACTTCTTTTCTTGTATGACAGCCTCTAATACTTCATCACATTCATTATACAAAAAGTACAACTGTCCTTCGCTTTCTTTTCTCTCATACTGGCTCAGTGAACCACGTGATCTTTTGCCTCTCCAGGTGGCTCTGTGGACCCTGGGACAGTTGGTGGCCAGCACCGGCTATGTGGTAGAGCCCTACAGGAAGTACCCCACTTTGCTTGAGGTGCTACTGAATTTTCTGAAGACTGAGCAGAACCAGGGTACACGGAGAGAGGTAGGGAACATGGCAAACTGAGTCTTTAAAGAATTTTCTGGGAGAGGCCTAGCGCGGTGGCTCACGCCTGTAATCCTAGCACTCTGGGAGGCCGAGGTGGGAGGATTGCTTGAGCTCAGGAGTTCGAGACCAGCCTGAGCAAAAGCAAGACCCCCATCTCTACTATAAATAGAAAGAAATTAGCCAAACAACTAAAAATAGAAAAAATTAGCCGGGCACAGTGGTGCGTGCCTATAGTCCCAGCTGCTCACGAGGCTGAGGCAGGAGGATCGCTTGAGCCCAGGAGTTTGAGGTTACTGTGAGCTAGGCTGAAGCCACGGCACTCACTCTAGCCCTGGCAACAAAGCGAAACTCTGTATCAAAAAAAAAAAAAAAAAAAAAAGATAAAGAATTTTCTGGGAGAGTGAAGCGAGACAGAGAAGGTTGTGGCATTGACATGCTCTGACAGTATCTGTCAGACTTCCCGTCCTCTCCCTTTTGTTCATGTAGCTGGTCACTGGGGAATGAATTGGGGGTTGTGTAACATGGGAGCACTATCTGTGACACCTGTTGTAAGCAGATGTTGTGATGAACGTTTTCTCCTCCCTCCCCTTTGCCCCCAGGCCATCCGCGTATTAGGGCTTTTAGGGGCTTTGGATCCCTACAAGCACAAAGTGAACATCGGCATGATTGACCAGTCCCGGGACGCCTCAGCTGTCAGCCTGTCTGAATCCAAGTCGAGTCAGGATTCCTGTAAGTTAAGGGGAACCATGAGAGACTTGCCAGGTTCTGAGTCGCAGAGCCCTCACTGGCCGTGTTTAGGAAGAGTCCTGGGCAGGATAACTATGAAATCATAGGATATTGGCTCATTTAGCAACTTTTGAATGAAAAGTTAGTAGTTTCCCCTTGAATCCCCGCAGGGATGCTGCTGCCCAGCGTGGCCAGAGTCCTCACATCTGTCCAGATTCTTTGTCAAGGGCGGACAGTCTAAGTCTGCACTTTTTTTGGTGCCAGTGCAAGAGATATGAATTATCACACCATCACCACTGTTCATACATCATTCTTTGTTAGTGCCTCTTTGATGTCTTTTATTTCCATAGCACTCAAGGAAGAGGATGAGATCGATTCTCCCTGGTTTAATTGATAGGGAAATGGGAGGCGAGGCTCAGGGGCATTAAAAAACTAGTAGTAATCAGAAATTCAGGGCTCATTTTTCTGTCAAGTGTCTTGGCTCTAGAGCCCCGTTGCCTCATTGTCTTTTTGTTTTTTTTTAAGTTTTATTCATTTTTAATTGACACAGGAAGGAGTGGTTGGAAAAGGCTGGTCAACAAGTACAAAGTTACAACTGGATAGAAGGAATAAGTTTTGGTGTTCTGTTGCCCATTGCCTTTTGACAAGCAGCCTCAGAGAGTAGGGTAGGGGATGGGGATGCAGCGGAGTGTTCTAGACTTAGCCCATACAGGCCTGTTTCTGAAAGTGAAAGTTCAACAGTGGCTCTCCCAACCGTCCCAGCAAAATGTTATTTCCCCAGAATAAAATAATTTGTTTCTAAACTCTATAGATGGAATCATATTGCTTCCAATTCCTTCTTCCTTCTGTGCTGTCATCCTGTCAGACTCATGGCTGTCATGAACAGGTTCTGAGCCTTGTCCCTCTAAGTGTTCTTCCTTAATCATGGTGCTAATCAGCTGTCTCTTGACCTTTTGTAGTTCTCACCCTCCTCACTGCACTCTTAATACCCCCACATCCCCGTCACAGTTCTTGACATCCTTGTTGTTCAGGTCAGGCAGCATTTGCCTACCAACTTGTCTGAATTCCTTAGGGGGACCAAGCAGCTGCTGAACAGATGTTTGCCTAATTTAATTCCCTTTGCTTTCTTTTGGGGAACTAATTACTTTTATTGATGGTTTCAGCTACAAACTTGTAAACTGTAATGGTAAGGATCTAAGTTAAATATAGCCATCTAAAGAAAACCTATCCATCATATACTTTTTTAGGCTTTTGTGGTTTGGGTAATAGAACAGCCAAAAACTGTTTAGTCCTTGATAGTGAGAGCCTATATGTTGGTTCCTAATGGACCCTGTATTCCCAATGGTGTTAGAACATACCAGGGAGAAAGATATGAATGCTAATATCTGTCACAGGGTTTTTTGTCTGTTAACAATGCTCCTTCTAAAGTTAGAGTTGTGTCATGTGTCTCTCATGACTCCTCCATCATTTGTCCTAGCTGACTACAGCACCAGCGAGATGCTGGTCAACATGGGAAACCTGCCTCTGGATGAGTTCTACCCAGCTGTGTCCATGGTGGCCCTGATGCGGATCTTCCGAGACCAGTCCCTCTCTCACCATCACACGATGGTTGTCCAGGCCATCACCTTCATCTTCAAATCACTGGGACTCAAGTGCGTGCAGTTCCTGCCCCAGGTCATGCCCACGTTCCTTAATGTCATTCGAGTCTGTGACGGGGCCATCCGGGAAGTAAGTATGTAAAACCCCAGTCCTTGTTCCTCTCTGCTCTGTACCACACATGCACAGAAGGTCCACCTGTGCCTCAGCTTCCTGATAATGCACTGCGCTTGCTATTGAACCTAATACCTTCCTCCCCCTTGCATCTAACCCCTAAGTGTACAATCAACTTGGTTTAATTTCCTGGCTTAAGATGGCTAAAAGATGAGTGGCCTTGGTGGGGGAGGAACAACATTGTTATTCCGAGTGATCTAGAGTTCAGTCCAGCTATACAAGTTCCCACAGTCTGGATTTCTGGTTGCTTCTTCATGACTAGATTTAAGTAATACATTTTTAGTGAAAATACTATGTAGGTAAAGTTGCATAGTTCTTGCTGGATCTTATAACATCAGTTTGTCCCATTATTATTAATCCTAAGTTTGAGTGTGTGATTAACTTGGTATCTATCAAATCTCTGCATTGTAAAGTTACCTTTTTCCCTTTGTTATTCATAAGTAATCTATGGGGTGACGCTTTGAGACTGTGACTATTCTATTCCTCAGCTACCTTTTACCCAGTGATTTTAGCATCCATTGATAATCCTTGCCTGAATCAGTTATCACACTGGTGGTTGCAAAATGATGACTCCGGTTTTGTCATTCCTTCTCCTTTTATTAGCTGGTATTTTTCTGTAAAGAGCAATTTTCTCCTCACCTCCCTTTTCTCTCTTGCTCTTTTTTGTTTCTTTAAACCACAGAATATGCAAAGTGGTTTCATGATTACTATACCCACCACTACCAACAGCAAGTCCACTAAATAAAATTCAAGGTGGTTTTGTAGTTCCTCTTGTTCTTAGAATACACTCTACTAAGGGTGTACAGTGTACAGAGTACTGTTTTTAAAAGATACTGAGTTGTTTTTCCCTCTGTGATCATATTGTCAACTTGAGATACATTCAGAGGATAGATACATTAAGATCTTTTTAGAAATTGTATTTTCTGGCTGGGCACTGTATTTCATGCCTGTAATCCTAGCACCTTGGGAGGCCAAAGTGGGAGGATCACTTGAGGCCAGGAGTTCAAGGAACAGCCTGAAGAACATAGTGAGACCTGTCTCTACAAAAAATTCAAAGAAAAATTAGCCAGATGTGGTAGCACATACCCGTAGTCCCAGCTACTTGGGAGGCGGAAGCAGAAGGATCACTTGAGCCCAAGAGTTTGCAGTGAGTTATGATGATGACATCATGCTGTAGCCCAGGTAACACTGTCTGCGAAAAAAAAAAAAAGAAATTTTATTTCCTAACTTTGTGTCTGGCATATAGAAGTGCAATGTGTTTGTATATATCGTATTTATTACTGTCAACCTCATTGAATTCTTGTTAATTCTAATAATTTACCTGTAAATTCTCCCAGGTTTTCCCTCTAGATAATTGTATAAATATAGTAAGGAAAAAAGAGAAAATGGTAGTTTTGTTTTTTCTTTTTAATCTGTAAACCATGTATTACTTTTCTTTATTATGTCACTGGAACCTCCACTATAGTGTTGATTAATTGCAGTGATAGTGGAAATCTTTAACCTTGTTTCTGATTTTAATGGGACTGCTGTTAAGATTTTACTACTAAATATAATATTTGCTGTAGGTTTTTGGTAGATAGCTTTTTTTTTTTCCCCTTTTGAGACAAAGTCTTGCTCTGTTGCCCCGGGTAGAGTGCAGTGGAGCTCACTGCAACCTCAAACTCCTGGGCTCAAGCTATCCTCCTGCCTCAGCCTCCTGAGTAGCTGGCACTACAGGCATGTGCCACCATGCCCGGCTGATTTTTCCTATTTTAGTAGAGATGGGGTCTCGCTCTTGCTCAGGCTGGTGTCAAACTCCTGACCTCAAGAAATTCTCCTACCTCAGCTTCCCAGAGTGTTAGGATTACAGGCATGAGCCACTGCACCTGGCCTGTTTAGCTTTTCTGTTCTTCTTGAGACAGTTTCGGTTACAGTTTTCTAAGAAACTATTCATTTTATCTAAATGATAGAATTTATTGACATGAAGTTCACGCTATTATATTTTAATTTCTTGCTAGAGATTTGTCATAGTATTTTTCTTTTTTAAAAAACCAGCTCTCACCTTTGTTGATCTCTTTTGATCTTGTTTTCTATTTCATTAATCTTTATTATTTCCTTTTTCTGCTTTTTAAAAATGTTTTCTTATTGATATATAATATTTATACATATTTATGGGGTACGTGTGATGTTTTGTTACACGTATAGAACGTGTAATGATCAAGTCAGGGTATGTAGGATATCCACCACCTTGAATCTTTGTCATTTCTGTGTGTTAGGAATGTGTAAAGTCCTCTCTTCTATGGCCGGGCGCGGTGGCTCACACCTGTAATCCTAGCACTCTGGGAGGCCAAGGCAGGCAGACTGTTTGAGCTCAGGAGTTCAAAACCAGCCTGAGCAAGAGCGAGACCCCGTCTCTACTAAAAATAGAAAGAAATTAATCGGACAACTGAAAATATATAGAAAAAATTAGTCGGGCATGGTGGCGCATGCCTGTAGTCCCAGCTACTTGGGAGGCTGAGGCAGAAGGATTGCTTGAGCCCAGGAGTTTGAGGTTGCTGTCAGCTAGGCTGACGCCACGGCACTCACTCTAGCCTGGGCAAAAGAGTGAGACTCTGTCTCCAAAAAAAAAAAAGTCCTCTCTTCTAGCTATTTCAAAATACTCAATACGTTGTTGTTAACTATAGTCATCCTATTCTGCCATCAAATATTAGAACTTATTCCTTCTATCTAACTGTATGTTTGTACCCATTAACTGACCTCTCTTCATCCTTGCCCCCACACCCTTCCCAGTTTCTGGTAGTCATCATTTTACTCTCTACCTCCATGAGATCAACTTTTTTAGCTCCAACATGTGAGTGAGAACATGCAGTATTTGTCTTTATGTGCCTGACTTATTTCATTTAACATAGTGACCTCCAGTTACATCCATGTTGCTGCAGATGACAGGATTTCATTCTTTTTTATGGCCAAGTAGTATTCCATTGTGTATATATAACACATTTTCTTTATCCATTCATCCGTTGATGGACACTCTGGTTGAGTCTGTATCTTTGCTATTATGACTAGTGCTGCAATAATCATGGGGGTCCATGTATCCCTTTGATATACTGATTTCCTTTCCTTTGGATACATAACTAATAGTGGGATTGCTGGATCATATGGTAGTTCTGTTTTTAGTTTTTTGAGAAATCTCCATACTGTTTTCCATATGGCTGTATTAATTTACATTCCCACCAACAGTGTACAAGAGTTCCCTTTTCTCCACATCCTTGCCACCATCTGTTATTTTTTTGTCCATTCTAACAGGGTAAGACAATATCTCATTGTGGTTTTGATTTGCATGTCTCTGATGATTAGTAACATTAAGTATTTTTTCATGTGCCTGTTAGCCATTTGCATGTCTATTCAGGTCCTTTGTCCACTCTCTAACGGGATTATTTGGGTTTTTCCTGTTGAATATTTTGAGCTCCTTGTATATTCTGGATATTAGTCCCTTGTCAGATGAATAGTTTGCAAATATTTTCTCCCATTCAACAGCTTCTCTCTTCACTCTGTTGATTGTTTCCTTTGCTGTGCAGAATTTTAGTTTAATACAGTCCCTTTTGTTTTTGTTGCCTGTGCTTATGAGGTCTTAGCCATAAAATCTTTGCCTAGGCCAATGTCCTGGAGTTTTCCCCCTGTTTTTTCCTAATAGTTCTACAGTTTCAGGTCTTACATTTAAGTCTTTAAACCAGTTTGAGTTGATTTTTGTATACAGTGAGAGAGAGGGTTCTAGTTTCATGCTTCTGCATATAGATATTCAGTTCCCAGCACCATTTATTGAAGAGGGTATCCTTTCCCCATGTTCTTGGCACTTTGGTTGAAATCAGTTGGCTGTAAATGTGTAGATTTATTTGTGTGTTTTCTGTTCTGTTCCATTGGTCTATGTGTCTGTTTTTGTAGCAATACCATGCTGTTTTGGTTATCTTAGCCTTGTAATATATTTTGAGATCAGGTAGTGCGATGCTTCCAGCTTTGTTCTTTTGCTTAGGATTGCTTTGGCTATTCGGGCTCTTTTGGTTTCATAAAAATTTGAAGATTTTTTTTTTCTATTTCTGTGAAAAATGTCATTGGTATTTTGATAGGGATTACATTGAATCTATAGATTGTTTTTCTGCTTTTTGAAAAAAAAATTCTTATGTTGGAATGTTAGCTCATTGTCAGTTTTTCTACTTTTCTAATGTAATCTGTTGAGGCTATAAATTTTACTCCAAGTATTGTTTGGCTGCTTTCTAAAAATTTTTAAAGGTTTATTGTTCAGATCCCAGAGCAGATTAAAAAAATATAAAATTTTTAGAAATACTTTATTAAGATGAAATTTACATACCATAAAATTCACCCTTCTTAAACTTAAGTGTAAAATTCATTCATTTCTAATATATTGACAGAGTTACACAATCATCACTATCAATCTAATTTTAGAAAATTTCCATCATCCTAGCAAGAAACCTGCTCATTTGCAATCAGTCATTTCCATTCCTACCCCATCCTTAAGCAACCACTAATCTACTTTTTGTCGCTGTAGATTTGCCTTTTCTGGACGTTTCATATAATTGGTATGATAGAATATATGGTCTTTTGTGCCTGGCTTCTTCAACTGAACATACTACTTTTGAGGTTTGTCCATGTTATGACATGTATCAGTAGTTCATTCCTCTTGTATTGCTCAATAGCGATGTAGTATTTTCATTATTGTTCAAAAGTATTTTCCAGTGTTTGTTATGATTTTTTTCACCCTTGAGTTACTTAGAAGTATTTTATTTGCACATTTATAGGGTTTTTAATTTCTTTTTTATATTGATTTCTAACCTAATTGCATTGTGTTTATGGTTCTTTAATGTTTGCTGAAACTTCTTTAATGGTCTTGTGCTTGATTGATTTTCATAATTATTTCCTGTATGCTTGAGAATAGTGTGTATTTGCTGACGTTATGCACCGGAGGGTTCTATATATGTCATTAGATTGAGCTCATTACTTAACCGTGTTCAAATCTTTTGTGTCCTTGTTGATTTGTTGTTCGTTTGATCTATCAAGTACCGAGAGAAGTGAAGTAAAAATCTCCCTTTACAATGGTGGATTTATTAATTTCTCCTAGCTTAGTAAATCCTGTTTTATATATTTTTGAGGTTGTGTTATTAGATGCATACAAATTTTAAGTCATCGTATCTTCCTGGTAAATTAAATCTTTTATCAGTATGCAATGACCCTTTATCTTTAATAATACCTTAAAATTTATTTTACCAAATACTAATATAGCTGCTCCAATTTTTTTTGAGGTATGTGTTTTTTTCTGTTCTTTTACTTTTAACTGTGTTATGACTTTCTGTTTTAGATCAGTTTCTTGTAAATATAATATAGCTAGAGTATCTTTTTAATCTAATTTAAAAATCTTAGTCTTTTTAATAAGCGCTAGTCCAATTGCATTTATTGTGATTGCTGATATATTTGGATTTATTCGTGCTTTGTTTTTTTTGGTCCTGCCATGTCTATTTGTCTTTCTTTTCTGTCTTTTTTAGGGGCTTGATTGAGTTTTTTTTTTTTTTTATGTATTTTGCCTTCTTACTGGCCACCTTTAATTTTTAAAAATGTTTTGTAATATTTCAATCATAAATGAAAACAGGCAACCTATTGTATTAGATTCTCATATACCCATCAGCAGGTATCAGCATTTTGTCGGTTTGGTTTGATCTGTTACACCCCACTACCACATGTGCTTAACCTCCCCGCCCCCATCCACACACATTTCTGGAGCATTTTAAAGTAAATTCTAGATACCATATTATTTCATCAGTAAATACCTTTTTCCATTTAACTGCAATATGATTACAATACTTACAAAACTAACAATAATTCCTTAATATGATTTAATACCAATCCTTCAAATATCCTTGTTTGTTTTAAAAATGTCTTTTTCCATTTGGTTTATTCATATCAGAATCCAAATAAAGTCTGCATTGGGTTGATATATCTAATTTTTTTCTATTCTCTTTTCCCTCTGCTTTTTTTTTTCCATGTCATGTATCTGTGGAAGAAACCAGGTCATTTGTCCTATTTTCCATTCTGGATTTGGCTGATTATATCTTCAAGGTATCCTAACTTCTTATAAACCAGTGAGATTTAGAGGCTTGATTAGTGTCAGATTCTATTCTTTTTGGCAAGAAGTACTTCATCGGTGGTACTGTATACCTTCTATTCCAGTGTTTAGTAAGCACATTAGTTTCTAGATGATCCACTGCTAGTGAAGTGCAGGTTAATCAGTGGGGTTGGTTGTTGTAATCCTGATCCATTCGTTATAAAGGTCCCCATCAGCCCTTCTCATGATAGTTTTAGTGTTCATTGATGGTTGTTTCCTAGATCCATTATTTGATTAGGGACTGCAAAATGGTAGTTTTCTATTATTCTTCTGGATTTATTAGCTAGAAATTTCTTTAGAAATAAAGAACTTAGTGTAATCAACTATTTAATTTGAAGTATATATATCATTCAGGAAAAGCAGAATAAATACATGATTCTTTTCCCTTTTTTCATCAATAGCTGATACAAGGGAGTTTTATTCTAAACCTTTTTTTTTTTTTTGTAATTTTCCAAGATTCTAGGCAGGCATAAGTACGTAAGTCACATGGTGTTTTAGCAAAGGCCAACTCCACCCTGGTACTGCTTGTGCCAGAATACATAGCCACTTAGTCAGATCCACATCATTTCTGTATATACCTAGTAAAAAGCTTAGCATATTTTGGGAGACCAGGTTGGGTTTTAAGTATTCAGCTGCCTTCCTCCGGATGTTTAGTGCAAGTACACTGGGCCTGACTTTAAAGAGTCCTTTCTCCATCACTAGTCAACTCTACACGGGCACAGGAACACAGCACAACCAAGGAAGACTGGGACTGAGTTCTCTTGTAGCTTTCGCTGGGTGATTGGACCTGGCAGTCAAAATTGTTCATCATTACCCAGTGAACCCTTGCTCCGTCCTGTCTAGTTCAGTGGTGGTCTCGAAGGTCAGTCTGCATTTCCCATGTGGGTCTGTGTAGTAAAGAATTTGGCAGATCTTTCTTCCTATTTCCTGGAGGTTACCTCTAAACCCTTGAAATTTCCTGAGTGATAGGAGTGTCTTTGCTATTCATGGTGGGCCTGCACAAAAGCCACGTCTCAGGCAGCAGCAGTAAGATAAGACAGTGGATCCCCTCCCCCTTTATTTATTGATTTATCAGTTTTTTAAAATAATGAGTCAAATCCCTAGCAACCTTTCAAAGGTGACCCAGGCACCACCACCCCTATCCCTCAACCCACCCCTGTTCTTTAGAGTATCATTATGAACTAACTCATAGACTTATATATTTTTACATAGAGAGAGAGAGAGAGAGAGAGAGATTGATCAATCTGATATGTGTTTCTATGCATTGCAGACACTGTTCTTTTTCACAATCTAATTATCCCAATCAACCTGGTTGTTGGGTCCTTTTTATGAAGCCCTGTAGACTTTCTTGCTTTCTGTCAGAAAGAAGTTATTCCAAGTACGTTTCACTCTAGCCTAGCAGAGCCACTTCCAGGGAACTCTGGTTTCTTTTAGTGAGATATATACATATGTGTATTTTGTATATATATCAATAATAAATGACCAATAGTAGTTAGTATTAACAATAAGATTACTGTAGGCCAGGCATGGTGGCTCATACTTATAATCCCAGCACTTTGGGAGGCTGAGGTTGCTTGAGGCCAGGAGTTTAAGATCAGCCTGGGAAAAAATAGTAATGCAACCTCTCCAGTCTCTACCTAAAAAAAAAAAAAAAAAAAAAAAACTACTGAGTTTAAGACCTGTTTTTTGCAATTTGTTGGTGTTTTTAGGATGTGTCCTACTAGAGATGTACAACCAAAATACTGTGTTTAAAGTCACTTGAAATTATTCTTCTTTGATGATGCAGCCAACTTGGTTTATAGTTAAACTCATTTGGTTTTATTTATTTTCAGTTTTTAGAAATTTCTTTTGAGTTTTTATAAATTTAACTTTATTTATGCAAAACATTAACATGGTTCCAGAGCCAAAACTGTAAAATAAGATATATCCAGAGAAGTCTAGCCTCTTTCCCCACCCTCATCCTTTGTTTCTTCCTTCCTATATTATTTCCTACTGTTGTTGTAACAAATGACCACAAATTTAGTGGTTTAAAACAACACAGATATATTGTCTTATAGCTCTAAAGGTTGTGCGTCCGACGCAGGTCTCAGTAGACCACCATGCAGGTGTTGGTAGGGCAACATTCCTGTCTGGAAGTTTAGGGGGGAATCTGTGTCCTTGCTTTTTCTAGCTTCCAGAAGCCCCTGCATTCCTTGGCCCCTTTCCTCTACCTTCTAAGTCAGCAACGTTGTACCTCTCTCAGCCCTCAGATCTTCCTTTCTGACCACTGCCAGGAAAGATTCTCTACTTTCAAGGCCTCATGTGATTAGATTGGGCCCATCCAAATAATCCAGAATAATCTCCCATCTCAAGGTCCTGAACCTTAATAATATTCTCAGAAGTCTCCCCTTGCCATGCACGGTAACATATTCATAGGGTCTAGGGGTTAGAGTGTAGATTTCTTTGGGGTACCATTATTCTACCTTCTATACTTCCCCCTAAGGTAACCATTTTTATCAGTTTTTAAATTTATCTTTTCATTATTTATTTTTTTAAATGTAAGGAAATACATGTTTTTCACACGTTCTTTACTCAGAAGATAACATAATACAAACAATTGGTTCTGAACCTTGCTTTTTTTCACTTAACAACATAGCCTGGAGTTCATGCCATAGCAGTTTATTTGAGAATTCTTCATTCCTTTATACAGTTACATGGTACTTCTATTGACAGATATTTGTGTTTTTTTCAGTCTTTTGCTATTTAAAATAATCCTGCAATGAAAAGCTTTGTGCATACATCATTTTCGCCTATTTTTCCTCTTGTACTTGACTTCGTTTTTTTATATTTAGATCTTTGAGCTCTTTGGAATATTTCCCAGTGTACAGTATGAGGAACAGATACAATTTTATCTTTTTCACCCGTAAAATTTTGACTTACATACCTAATGTAACAGAGTCTAAAATTAATATCTCCATCTTTTCCCTGAATAGTATATGAAACTTAGAATAATTGTTCAAACCATCTTCCTTTCTTCTTATATTACGTAGTATTTCACTTTTTTTACCACCAAATTAGATGTTATTAGTATTGTTTTATGCAGTATTTGTTTATATTCATCCACAGTTGTCATTTCATTGCTAATCATTCCATCCGCCACGTCAGAGCTTACGTCTAGGACCATTTTTCTTCTTCCTGAGCCAAATTCCTCTTGTGAGCATTTATTGAAGTAAACTGTATTTTTGTTTATCCGAACAAGTCTTTATTTCACTCTCTTTTTAAATCTTCATTTAGCCAAGAATATGATACTAGGTTCTCCCGCACCTGTAGCTATTATCTCACTGTTTCTGACTTCTCTTTGTTGCTGTTCAGAAATCATGGTTCCTTTTTACTTAGTTCCTCTTTCTCTGTGGCTGTTTTGCAGATCTTCTCATTGTTTTTGTTGTCCTGAAGCTTCACTATTGTGTATCTAAATGGGGATTTCTTTTGTAAGCAAAGTCTCCTGTTTGAGACTCGCAGGGCTTCCTGAATCTGAGGATTGATATCTTTCATTAGTTCTTGAGAAATTCTTGTCTGTTATCCTTTTTGAATATTGCCCTTCTACACTTCTATTTTTTTCTTCTGGAATTCTGATTAGACAAGTTAGAGCTGCTCACTCTTTCCTTAATGTCTCTTAGTTTCTTGTTCATATTTTTCTTTTCTTTTTCTGTTTTTGAGACAGAATCTCGCTCTGTTGCCTGGGCCGGAGTGCTGTGGCTGTGGTGCGTGCCACAACACCTGGCTAATTTTTCTATTTTTAGAAGAGATGGGGTCTCACTCTTGCTCAGGTTGATCTTGAACTCCTCAGCTCAAGTGATCCTCCCACCTCCCACCTCGGCCTCCCAGAGTCCTAGGATTACGGGCATGAGCCACCGTGCCCAGCCTTTGTTCATATGTTTCATCTTTCTGGGTGTGTGTGTGTGTGTGTGTGTGTGTGTGTGTGTGTGTTACTAGTTTTTGTTTGTTTGTTTGTTTTTTTCCACAGGGCAGTTACCCGAACCAGAATAGGTTCAGAGAGACTCCGGCATTCTGGATATTTATTCACATCCATTTTCTGTTCATTGATTCTTCAAATACGTCTTTTTTTTTCTTCTGGTTGAGTTTTTAGTTTCAACTACATTATATTTCTTGAAGTTATAGTAGGTATTTCACATATGCCTAGTATTTTTTGGTGGTATTTTATTCCTTACCAATTTCTTTTATTCCCACTTTTATTTCTTTAAGCATTTTAAGTAGACTTATTTTATATTTTTTACCTAATAATTCCATTATACATAAAATCTTTAATGGGTATAATTCTGTTGTTTATTATTCCTACTAAGTCATGCGTGTAGTAGTCTATTTCCTCATTTGTTTTATAATTTTGGATCATATATTCAGCTGGGCTTTCCCTGGAGCAATACTAGAAAATCTGCTCTGAATTTGCATCTCTCCAGAGAGGATATGTATGCATTTGCTTCTGCCAGGTGATCCAGCAGAATTTTAAATTAATTTCTTGGATTAGAGTTTCCCAGGCCACACAGGTAGTTAAAATAAACTCATAAAGCCACATGAGAGTGGGCCTGAAATTACAACCTCTTAGGGGAGACTTTTTTCTACCTAGACCCCACATTAAAACTGACAAATTTCTTTGTCTCCTTTTACCAGTGGACAGATTGTATTTATTTATTTATTTTTGTAACTCACTGTTTCTCTTAATAGGTAGCCCTTTGAAGGTCTGGTTTTATGTGGGAGGTTTCAAGGTTTCAATTCTAATAATCTGATAATCAGGTTTATCTTTTATGCATTCATTTTAGACTTTTCATAGTGGGCGAGTTTGGGAGGAGATCTAGTGCCTCATATTTTTGGGAGGAAAACTATGTGTTCTTTTAAAAGACTCATGTTCAGGGGAAGGAAGAGAAAAAGCTTGTGAAAGAATCTAAGGGACAAGAAAAGAGGTGGCTGCTTGAGCTCTCTACTAAGGACCGAGGCTCTTGCCTGTCTGCCACACTTGGGTGTCTACTCCTTACGAAGCAGACATTCCCTAATCGCACCTAATAAAATGAGGCTAAGGACCTAAGGGCCAGGAGGCTTGTTTCCTCTTTCTGACTTGTGGTTTGCTCTGACTTCCCTGCCATCTCCATTGCCTTGCTTTTCCTCTGGTGTAGGTTTTCTGCCTGATTTCGGGTTTTGCGTAATAAAAATTTAGCTGAAGAACCTTTATATTTAGAATCTCATGTCCCTCGATCTCCGTAATATACTTTTTATAGGAACCATTTCACAAAAACTGTCAGCAGTGATTTAGTGGGGGTAAGGGAGACAGGCGATAGGTAGGGATGGCTCTACTGAGTCAAACCTGTGCCAACCAGTAATGTGACTCTAACCACCTCAGAAGCCATTGACGTCCCTGTCATTAGGGAATCAGTCCAAATTCTTCTTCGAGCCCAATCCTGTATGTCCTATCCATTTCACCTGGTGAGGTGATGTATATCATAAGTCCATTACTCACTATTTGAATAACTCTTTTAACTTATCCTCAACTTACCCGCCTTACGTTCATCTCTAAATTATCCTTGTTAATGGAAAGAAGCAAAGGCATAGAGAGCTATAAAAATTTGGGGGGATTTCAAAATGTGATTTGCTACTTAATATTGACATATAATGCTATCTGAAGATCATGACAGATAAAACCTCACCTTAAAGACAAGTCTTTAGCCTGAAAAGTAGTTGAGATTTCCCTTACCCATGCCATCCTTACTCCCAGTTTTATTTAGTGGATGGCATCTCTTCTTACACTTAAGGTACCAACCTAAATAGAATCTACTTATCCTGCCCCTCCCCCAGTTTGCTTGCTATTTTGGCTCATAATTTCTTAGAAACACAATTAATTAAGACCTATTAATTGAGTTAATTACTATGACTTAACTATAGAACCCATTATCAATGCCAGGGGTGGGGCTCACACCTGTAATCCCTGCAATTTGACAGGCCGAGGTAGGAGGATTGTTAGAGGTCAGGAGTTTGATACCAGCCTTCACAACAGAGCAAGACCCTGTCTCTATTCTTTTTAGTTATTTTATTTATTTATTTTTTTTTGAGATAGCATCTCACTCTGTTGCCCAGGCTAGAGTGTCATGGCATCAGCCTAGCTCACAGCAACCTCAAACTCCTAGGCTCAAGCGATCCTCTTGCCTCAGCTTCCCGGGTAGCTGGGACTACAGGCACGCACCACCATGCCTGGCTAATTTTTTCTATTTTTAGTTGTCCAGCTAATTTCTTTCTATTTTTAGTAGAGACAGGGTCTCGCTCTTGCCCAGGCTGGTCTCGAACTCCTGAGCTCAAGCAATCCTCCCGCCTCAGCCTCCCAGAGTGCTAGGATTACAGGCGTGAGTCACCGCACCCGGCCAAGACCCTGTCTCTAAAAAAAAAAATAAGAAAAATTATCTGGGCCTAAAATCCCAGCTACTTGGGAGGCTGAGGCAGGAGGATTGCTTCAGTCCAGGAGTTCAAGGCTAGAGTGAGCTATGATTATACCACTGTACTGCATCCTGGTAACAGAGTGAGACCCTGTGTCTAAAAAAAATAAAATACCCATAATCCAGAGTCAGCTGTATTTATTTTAGAAAGTATTAGTGGGAATTAATTAGAGCTAAATAAACAAAAGGTACATTTACAGTTGATTAAAGGTTTCATGTCCATTTTTAAGTCTGTAGTAACTCTAAAATAGAAATCAACCCCAGCAGAAACACTCATCTCTGCACAAAGTCATGGAAACTAAACAACTCCCTGCTGAACAATTCCTTCATAAATGACGAAATAAAAATGGAAATCAAAAGACTCTAGAGATCCTTGAATGGCAGCTGATGTTCATTGAGCACTGAACAGTGTTCACATTCCTGTTCTAATGCTTTATGTGTTTTATCCCGTTTAATCTTTACAAGCCTGTAAGATGAGTACTGTTATCTGCATTTTCCCACTGAAGAGGCTGGGCACAGGGAGGCTAAATGATGGTCACAGAGCTAACAGATGTAGCTCGAAGTAGCTCAAAACACCCAGTCTGGCCCCAGAGCCCCTACTATGCGGTTACTGGCTCACCTGGTATGTAAAGCCCCAGAGAGTGGTTTTTAGCCCCCACTGTCAATCACCACCACAGGCTTTAAGTCTGAGTCTTTGAAACATGTTCTCAGTAGTTGGGGTAGTGTGGAAACCAATTCCGTAGTGCTCTGTTTGTTCACGTGGACTTTGGTAATCCTGGGAGTTCTGTGTCCTTCATGATGCCAACTTGTTGACCTCTTGTCCATTTCAGTTTTTGTTCCAGCAGCTGGGAATGCTGGTGTCCTTTGTGAAGAGCCACATCAGACCTTATATGGATGAAATAGTCACCCTCATGAGAGTGAGTAGAAGTTAATGCTTTGGTCTGTTCATCCATGTTTGGGTCAAGGAAAGCTCAGAAGCAAGTTTGGATAACATGAACATCTTTTTCATGGGTCATTGTAGAGCTGTTACAACCCGAGTATAGAAAGTAGAGCAAGGTAGGCCTCCGGATTCTGGGGGAGAGGAGAGGCTGTCACTCCAGGCTCCCAGGTACAGAAGTACAAGGTATGAAGTCTGAAGAGGAATCCTGAATAATTGTCTGCCAGAAATAGACTGTTGAGTTACTTGCCTCACACAGAACAAAGCAATTTCACTTTAATATCACAACAGTGCTTTTCTGTTCCCATGAAAGCCCTCTTCCTTACTGCTCATAAAACCATAGCCTGAAGAGGGGATTGGAGATTGGGTTTTCCTGGGGCTGTTAAATACGACGGACTCCTGTCAGGCTCTGAGGAACAAGGTGATGCTTTACCCTGCTACCTCTGAAAGCATAAATGTTGCCTTCTGACTATAGTGGCACACGAGAAAAGGCTCAGGTCTCAGGATTTTATAATATGCATTAGCAGGTGCTGGAAGACATCCCATTGATGGCAATATCATTTTTCCTACTGTTCTGTGTAATTTAAATGTTTCTGTTGGGAAGGTTGCCTTGCAGAAATGGCATGTTTTTAAAGAGTTGGAGGATGATTTCTCTTCTTTCACACCAGACCTTTATAGTTAGCATGGAGGAAGCAGCAGAGGTAAAATCCAAATGGCTGGCTTCAAAACTGGCACTTCCTAGCACCTGGGTCTCTGAGCTGAGAAACTCCAACATGTATAAATAATTAAAAGCTGCTCTGTTCCCTAACTCCTGCCACAGAGGCCTCTGTACAGGGAAGATTTCAACAGAATGCTAAAGAGCCCAGTGGCTGATCTTTGGGGGAGAGGGAGGGGGAAGCAGCGTACTTGTGTTTGGGAGCCGAAGTAACCTGTTATTCCCCCAAAAAAGACCAAACACAGGCATACGATATGACCATGTTATAGTCATCTCAGGGTTATGAGCAAAACACCGGGGATTTGAGGCAGGGAGCCTCACACCTATGAAATTCAGCTTTTGCTCGTCCCAGGTGGAGAAGGTGCAGGAGGCCTCCCTTTGGCTGCTGGTGCTGGGTATTTTAATTAGCTCCCCCGAGCCCAGGAAAAAAATAGTCTGAACAGTGATGCATCCAGCCAGCATCCCTCAGCAGGCTGCCTGGCTTCTTTGAGGTAGAGCACCCATGTGAGGAGCTGATGATAGTAAAGTTGCGGGGTGGGCAGGCTTTCTCTAAAGAAGCCAGAGTGTGATCCAAGTGAATGAACATCAGACAAACTGTGGAGACCATAAAATCTGCAATGTTTCGTTGGCAAAGCTTTTTATCTGGAGAACATAGCTTTTTCAGAGAGAATACTTCTCTCCAAGTAGAGAAAAAGTAAGTTTTACCAGCATCTTCTATTAATAATATGGTTTTTACTTTCTAAACTGTTATGCTTTTTGAAATGATTTTTTAAATAAACTTTATCTTTCTAAAAAGCCTTTCATCTGAGGAATTATCCTTATTTTTATTGACTTATACTTTGGATGGTTAAGGGCCCCAAGGGTATTATTAATATTCATGGATTGCCATCATTAGTAGGGTTTCTATTATGATTAAAATCTCCTACTCTGGAAGTTTTAAGGAAGGTGGTAGGCAACTGTCTTTTTGAATTGATTTGAAATTACAGCTTTTCTGGAGTCAGAAGCGTGGGCCAGTAGTTTGCCTTATAGTACCAAGGCAGGACATGTAGCCAATTACCAAGTTTTTATTTTAGTAACTTATGTGGAATACAATTATGTGGGTGTAGAAAAGTGCTCATTTTGTGGTACTGTCCGGGACTGATGGGTAGATTTTTGGGGGGATAAATGTCAGATGCTATCTAATGAAGTCTAAACTCAGAAAAGGCAGGAAATTTTTTTTTTTAAAGGACTTTCAATATTAGAAATTTATTGTTAATTTTTATTTTATTTTATTTTATTTTTTTATTTCAGGATATTATGGGGGTACAGATGTTCAGGTTGCATATGTTGCCCTTGCCCCCCCCGCCCCAAGTCCGAGTTCCAAGTGCGTCCATCCCTTGGATGGTGCACATCACACTCTTTATGTATGCATATACCTGTCCCCTCCTCCCCCTTCCCCTCTCCCCCGCTGCCCGACATCCAGTAGATGTTATTCTTATATGTGCACTATGTGTTGATCAGTTAATACCAATTTGATGGTGAGTACATGTGGTGCTTGTTTTTCCATTCTTGGGACACTTCACTTAGTAGAATGCGTTCCAGCTCTATCCAGGAGAATGGCAGGAAATCTTGACAACACTGGAGTTGCCCTCTGGTAGAGATCGGGTGGTACCAAAGTATTTGTCCTAGACCACTTCAGAGCTCTTAGAGTGACTTAGATTTAGTCATCTGTTCATTCTGTAAGCATGTGTTTGAACAGCTAGAATATTCCAAATGCTCTGATAGATTCTAGGGATACAGAGGTGAATCAGAGATTTCTTGCCCTTAAATAGCCTATAGTCTAGTAGAGGAAGGATGGCAAAGCAAAGTAAGTATTATAGGTACTAGGAAAGAGAAGTATAAGGGCACCCAAAGTGGATCATGGAAGGACAACAGGAAATCCTGTACAGGAGAAGTGAGGCTGAACCAAGTCTAGAATGACAGAAAGGGCTTAGCTAAGCAAGAAATGGGAAGCCAGGTGTGGTGGCTCACACCAATGGTCCCAGCTACCTGGGAGACTGAGGCAAGAGGATTGCTTGAGCCCAGGAGTTCAAGTTCAGCCTGGGCCACATAGCAAGTCTCCATCTCTTAAAATAAATAAATAAATACATACATACATACATACAAAAATAATCATTTCCGGAAGTGGTACAGTAAAAAAAAAAGGAGGTGGTGGATTGTAGGCAAAGGAAGCAGCACGAGCAAAGCACAGAGGAGCAAGGTAGCCTGGTGCCTCGGGGGAGATGCAGCTGAATTTGTTCAGTATGGCTGTGACGTAGGGTAGGATACAAGAAGGGCCTGGAGAGAGGAGGATGGGGTGGAGTTCATCTTGGGGCAGACCATGCTCACTACATTTTTGCTTCTTTCTGGCCATCTAAGTTCCTTGATTTACATTTCAGCAGAAGGGTACCTGACTGTGCTTCTCTGCCTCCTCCCTCTTTGTAGGAATTCTGGGTCATGAACACCTCAATCCAGAGCACGATCATTCTCCTCATCGAGCAAATTGTGGTAGCTCTCGGGGGTGAATTTAAACTCTACCTGCCCCAGCTGATCCCGCATATGCTGCGCGTCTTCATGCATGACAGCAGCCCAGGCCGCATCGTCTCCATCAAGGTGAGTCGCTCAGGGTGTCCTCTGGAAGGATTTTCAGCTTCCCACAGAGCCCTGTTCTGAGTAACAGTTGAGGCCCACTCCACAGGACTGAATCCCAAGAATACCAATACCTGATGTGGGCAATTTGCAGCGTACAGAATGTTTATAATGCTCTCTTGATTATCCTTATATTTCATAGCTCTTTTAATGGATTAATCTTGGTCAGTGTTTTATCCCAGACCAATTTTCTCTATTATCCAGCAACTGATTCCTTATCAATTGAAATAAGCACAGAGAAAGCAAAGTAATGTATAAGCAAATAAAATGAGGGTGAAAAAAGTACGACCGAAAGAATATAATTCAAGGCCACTTAATAAAGGCTTCTCAGAGTCCCCACAGAACTTTGAATTATCCATACCACCACCGCTCTCCACGTCCTTAGATCCTTGAAACCTGACCGTATTTGTTCATTGCCATGCTCTTGTTCCCTTTTGCAGTTGTTGGCTGCAATCCAGCTGTTTGGTGCCAACCTGGATGACTATTTGCATTTGTTGTTGCCTCCTATTGTGAAGTTGTTTGATGCCCCTGAAGTTCCACTGCCTTCTCGAAAGTAAGCACCTGCCCCTTGGGACTAACGATCATTAAGCTTTTCATGTTTTGTAGAAAATATATTTTTCTTAAGTTCGCAGGCCATCTTTCTGTTTTTTTGTTATTTCAACTCCTATTATTTTAGTCCAGAAATGCCCTAGGTTTATGGAAACCTTCCTTAGCTGTCCCCATCCCACTGGATTGTGTGTTGGCTCTGTGTCACCCAGAATACCTCAGAAGCCATTCATTCCCATTCCTTCTCTTACTCCGAGATTGTGTGTTAGCCATTACTACATGCTGGTGATTGTTGTAGGGCAGCATTAGAGACAGTGGACCGCCTGACGGAGTCCCTGGACTTCACTGACTACGCCTCCCGCATCATTCACCCTATTGTTCGAACACTGGATCAGAGCCCAGAACTGCGTTCCACGGCCATGGACACGTTGTCTTCACTTGTCTTTCAGCTGGGGAAGAAGGTAAGACAGAAGTCCTGAACAGACAGGTACTCTTCTGCCTTATTTGGAAAGAGAACTTTGTCTGTGAGCTACTCCGTGTGTTAGTCTAGTCTAAGGTCTCAACTACCATCAGAAAACATGGAATTATTTGCCAACCATCTGTGTGGGGTAAGTGCTATTCTGGGGATAACGAAATGACCAGAATAAAGTCCTTGGTCTCATGGAGCTTCCATTCCAATGAAGCAAAGCAAATAAACACACTTGTCTCATAAGAACAATGGCTGGAAGTGGGGAGAAATGCTGTTTATGTTATTTATTTATTTTTTAAGAATTTTTTTTCTTTTTTTCTTTTTATTGTTATCTTGACTTTTTGAACCCACCAGACGAGAGAAATGCTGTTTATTTAAGGTAGACAGGGAAAACTTCTCTGATCAGTTGACATTTGAGCAGAGACCTAAATAAAATAAAGGCCCAATCCCAGAGATTTGGATGAAGGCAGAAGAAATAGCATCTGCCAAGGTTTAGATGGCAGCTTGCTTGAAAAGTTCAAGGCACAGCAAGAGAACAGTGTGACGTCAGAGGAGTGGGCAAGGGGAGGTGTTTGGAGTTAAGGTCATGGAGGTAAGGTGGGACAAGGGTAGAGACTAGATCTTGTAGGCCACTGCTTCTCAAACATGATCCCTGGGCAAGCAGTATCAGTATCCACGTACCTGGAAACCTGCTAAGAATGCACATTCTTGGAGGCCTCCCCTCAGACCTTTTGAATCACAAGTTCTCCAGGTGATTCTGATGCCCACTAGAACTTGCAGATCACTGTTGTGGGTGATTGTAAGTACTTTGGCTTTTACTCTGAGCAAGACTGGAAGTCTTTGCAGGATTTTGAACACAGGAAAAATATGATGTGACATAATATTTTAAAATGGTGACTGTCAATGCTGTGTGAAAACATAGGCTGTGGGGGCAAGGGTCGGGACAGAGACTGTGAAGAGGCCATCACAGTAAGGCAGGAGGAAGATGATGGGACTCGGACTAGGGTTATTGCAGTGGGTTGTAGAGAGGGATTCTTCTGAATACTGCAGAGCCAGCCACAAACCCAGAAGAAATGGCTATAACACAGTTGGGGTTTCCCGTCCTTTTTTCTACTCTCCAAAGTAATGATTTCTGATCTCTTCCACCTCCTCTTATAGTACCAAATTTTCATTCCGATGGTGAATAAAGTTCTGGTGCGACACCGAATCAACCATCAGCGCTATGACGTGCTCATCTGCAGAATTGTCAAGGTGAACTACACTTCCTTTCTGTTTTGAAGTCCCCCATTGTCTTTAATATTTGGTATTCTTGTAATCTTAGCTATGGGAGTATCTAGCTTTTTAGCACTAAACTAGGGGTTGGCAAACTTCTTCTGTAAAGATGGTAAATTTTTCAGTTTTGTAAGCTAAGTGGTGTCTGTTGCAACTGCTTGGCCGGAGAGCAGCCATAGGCAGTGTGTGAATGGTGAGCCCGGCTGCATTCCAGTAATACTATGATGCCAAAAGTTGATTCTCTCATAATCTTGATGCATTGCAAGATATTAATCTTCTTTTGATTTTTTTTTTTACCAACCATTTAATGGTGTAAAAACCATTCTTGGCCTTTGGGCCATACAAAAACAGTCAGAGGCCGGGCGCAGTGGCTCACTCCTGTAATCCTAGCACTCTGGGAGGCCGAGGCAGGCGGATCGTTCTGAGCTCAGGAGTTTGAGACCAGCCTGAGCAAGAGCGAGACCCCGTCTCTACCAAAAATAGAAAGAAATTAATTGGACAGCTAAAAATATATATAGAAAAAATTAGCCGGGCATGGTGGCACATGCCTGTAGTCCCAGCTACTCGGGAGGCTGAGACAGTAGGATTGCTTGAGCCCAGGAGTTTGAGGTTGCTGCGAGCTAGGCTGATGCCATGGCACTCGCCCCAGGCAAAAAGAGTGAGACTCTGTCTCAAACAAACAAACAAACAAAAAAAAACAGGCAGAGGGGGCTGTTTGTTGCCTTTACTCTGAACACTTCATTGCTTTTATCATTGCTCATGGTTGTTTGATCTTTGCCAGTTGTGTGGTTGCATGCTCTCACTACAGTCAGCGTTTGACAGTGACCAGGAGTGACCAGCAAAGACTGGTCCCTGGTGGGGGATTCATCCCACCTATGGTTCATTTTGTCCATACATGCAACTTTTTACTTCTTGTTGAAATCTTGGCTCTTCTAGGAGGTCTGAGTCTCCCCAAGTTTGAGGATGTTTTCTAAACTGGGAGCATCTAGTGGAGTTGCAGGTGTTTTCTATACATGTCTGGTTGCAGGGATACACCCTTGCTGATGAAGAGGAGGACCCTCTGATTTACCAGCATCGGATGCTTAGGAGTGGCCAAGGGGATGCGTTGGCTAGTGGACCGGTAGAAACGGGACCCATGAAGAAACTGCACGTCAGCACCATCAACCTCCAAAAGGCAAGTCGGTTGTTTCTGGGGCACTGGGGAAGAAGAGCTCTGCTGTTCTTTCCTGTTCAAAACTTTCAGCTGTTGCTACCTTCAGTTTAAACCAATGAAATTCCAGCCCAAGTATTTTTCTGGAAATCTAGATACCATGAACACAGGTCCTTTGTCTGAGTGGTAATTTTTTTTAATTAGAGAAGAAATAGAGAACAAACTGTCCTTTTGTGCTCCCTTATAACTTTGATAGTAGAACCTTTTGTTGCAAATAACATTCTCATTTTTTACATGAATGGAGCAAAGCTGGTGAGCTCCTTAGTTAGCACTGAGACTGATGCAGGCTCTTTAAAATGGTGTTTTTCAAACTTCTCAAACTCATTGGGCTTGCCAATTGCTGAAGACTTCTGATGCAGGCAGTCTGAGGGCAGGGCTGATATTTTGTTTCTGACAAGCTCCCAGTTAATGCAATGCTGCTGGTCTGTGGACCACACTTTGGGTATTGAGGTTTTAGATCCTTACAAGTAATTACTGAATTGTCTCTGCTGACCAAAGCCTGGGCTGTGACCAGCTTTTTTCATCAGATATGCCACCAGCCAGCCACCTAAAAACAGGTAGTTTGAAAGCCTCTCTAGTGAATTTAAACAGAATAATCATAGTTACTTTACTAACTTTTAAATAAATGTACCAGGTCTCCTGTTTTGCAAACTTTCCATTAGTCTTTAATGCTTCTGGTGGCAATAAGCAGCTCCCAGTTTGGATTTCAACATGGTGTTGTTCTTCATGTATTAGCAGCTGACCCACAGCAGCTACACTCCGTGTGTAACAGCAGATAGAGGTAAAGAACTGGGCAGGACTGTGTTCCAGTTGACTTGTTCTCTTCTTTTGGCCAAGCCCATGAAGATGTGAACACAGTCCTCTGTGTGTGTGCTCACACCCAGCTTCAGAATGCTGGGGCTTTATTGCTGACTATTGTGTCAGGGTCTTTACCCCCACAGCTAACAAGTGACCACTGCTGAGAAATATTTGCTGATTTAAGATGGAGCTAGCGAAATATTCCTGGGTCAGGAGGGATGCTTCTTTCCCTCTGGGGATTTTGTAACTGCTAGTCTGAGACTTTAGGAGAAAGGAAAAGGCCATCGGTCACCTGGTGTTCCCAGGCAGTCATGGAGGCCACCCTGCTGACTCCTCACACTTGAGGGAGGGGCCCGGCAAGGAGGCCAGATGCACATTTCCACCCTGATGTTTTCAGCCTGACTAGGTTCAGAATGTCCTTCCAAGCAGGCAGCTGTCCACTCTGCTTTAGAGCTTTGTTCTGTCTATTTTAGGAAATTCCCCAGTAGTCTAGTTTGCTTCCAGGAAGTTTTGCTTTTTACCCAGGACTTGGAAAAAATAAGTATAAACCTTGCTACAGAGGTGAAAGAATGACTCTAGTTTATCTCACCTGAGAGAATAGATCAAGTTCAAAAACCCTAAACAAAACCCTCCACAGCTGACTCTCAGATCCATTTCATCAAAAAGTAAATTGTGCTTCCACATAGTCATGTAAATGATGATTAGGGATTGGTGTATTTATCAGTTTTAACCAGCTTTCAAAACACCAATTTGCCATCTCAGTCACCATTCTATTGGCTATGCCAATAGAGGATTTACATGATACAGATAAAAACCATTTTTTATACCTCTAGAATGCCTTCCAGAGTTTTCAGCAGCTTTACTGTCTTATGACAATCTATTTGGGCTTCACAGTGAATAGGCTGGCATTCCTTGAACGTATACCAACATCAGCAGATGTGGGTATTTAACAGGAGATTGGCTGTGGTGTACACAGTTATCATAGAACCCAGAGAACTGAGAGTTGATTTTTTTCTTTTTATTTATTCCCATTTTACAGATGAAGAAATGATTATATTTTAAAGAGCCAGGGGAAAAGGTCCACATGGGGGACTTGGCCTATTTGATAGATTAAGCTGTAATTTTTTGAAGACCTATTTACTGCCATTTATCAAATAGTAACAACAATGATAGCAAAAACAACTAACATTTTTTATGTGCTTACCACATGTCAGGCACTGTTGTAGAGCACTTCATGTGTATTAACTCATTTAATCGTCATGATAACCCCATGAGTTAGGTGCTGTCATTGCTGTCCCCATTTTATAGATGTGGACCTTGAGTAACTGAAAGTTTAAATAATTTGCCCAGTGTCAGCTAGTCAGTGTGGGAGCCAGGATTTGACCTAGCGTGACTCTAGAGCCTATTCCCTTCCCTTAATCACTGTGCTGAATTATCTCTTCCTTTCCCAGGCCCAACCAACCTCACATTGTTAGAAGGAGGAAGAAATTAGTAGTACTTCCTTGTTTATATTCAACTTTTTTTTTTTTTTTTTGAGACAGAGTCTCGCTCTGTTGCTTGGGCTAGAGAGCTGTGGTGTCAGCCTAGCTCACAGCAACCTCAAACTCCTGGGCTCAAGCAATCCTCTTGCCTAAGCCTCCCAAGTAGCTGGGACTACAGGCGTGCACCACCACATCCAGTTAATTTTTTCTATTTTTGGTAGAGATAGGGTCTGCTCTTGCTCAGGCTGGTCTTGAACTCCTGACCTCAAGTGATCCTCCTGCCTTGGCCTCCCAGAGTGCTAGGATTACAGGCGTGAGCCATTGCGCCCAGCCTATATTCAACTTTTAAAGTGCTTTGTAATAATATGCAGCTACACACAGATCCAATGTGTAGGTAAGAAGCTAGAAATATATAGGCAGAAAGGGACTCAATGTTCCCATTTCACCCAATAGAGCAAGGTCTAAAAGTTGAGTCATTGGTATGTCATCTAACTCTTCCTTCTCATTCTCATTGTGTGGTCAGTGGTAATTATTTAGTTTGGGTCTTGTAACATCTGTACTTCAGTTTTTAACATAAAATAATAATTGTTTATATAATGTCGCTCATTGGTAACTCTTCAGAAGCAGCAGCAAATCTCCAGTTTATCCCAGGGAGGTGACAGTTAAGTTGTTGATGGTGAGGTAGTTGTGTTAGTTCATTCTGCGTGATATAAAGGAAATAGCTGAGGCTGGGTAATTTGTAAAGAAAAGAAGTTTATTTGGCTCAAAGTTCTGCCGACTCTTCAAGAAGCATGATGCCATCATCTGCTTCCAGTGAGGGCTTCAGGGTACTTCCGATCAAGGTGGAAGGTGAAGGTGGAACGGGCTGTCACATTGCAAGAAGCAGCAAGAGAGGAAGGAGGAGGTGCCAGGCTCCCTTAAACAACCAGCTTTCACATGAACTCATAAAGTGAGAACTCACTCATTATTGCCAGGAGGGCACAAAGCCATTCATGAGGGATCTGCCCCCATGACCCAGACACCTCCCACTGGGCCCCACCTGCAACACTGGGGAATCAAATTTCAACATGAGATTTGGGGGGGCCAAATACACAACTATATCAATGGTGTAGCACATGGGGTTCTCTTCACTCCCTGGACCACTTCACTAGTTCAAAGTGTGAGAACTTCTCCTCTAACTTACATGATTTCCCCAGTTTAGGGAGGATTGAACAGGGATGCCTGTTCTGGAAAAATATTTTAAGAACATATATTTTCACTTCTTTTTTTTTTTTTTTTTTTTTAATTTTTCGTAGAGACAGGGTCTCACTGTTGCTCAGACTGGTCTCAAACTCCTGAGCTCAAGCAGCCCTCCCACCTCGGCCTCCCAGAGTGCTAGGATTATAGGCATGAGCCACCACGCCTCGCCGTTAAGAACATGTTTTAAAAGTTAGAGATTTAGTAGTTAGGGCTAGGCCAGTTCAAGTAGGTTATCATTTTGATAATAACAGTAACCGCTTTTTGCTCATTTATTCCATGTAGTCCCTTTAGATACGTTGTCCCTAGATGAGGAAGTCTGAAGCTCATATGCAGCATACACATAGTTTACCCAGGGTGTTACAGCTGCTGAGTGGCAGAGCCAGGTGTTTCTAACTTTGGAGAAATAGACACTCACACACATAGCACTAACTTTGTGCCAAACACTGTTAATAAATTCATTACATTTATTAATTTAGTTACTTCTTAAACTATCCTATGAGCAGAAACTATTTTCCTCATTTTACACATGAGGAAATTGAGGCACAGAGGAGTTAAGTAACTTTTCAAAGTCCAGAGAGCCAGTAAGTTTCATAACTGGGATTTCAGCTCAAGCCATCGAGTCCAGAGTGTGGCTGTTGGCCACTGCGCTGTACTACCTCTCCCCAGAACCCCAGTCTCCATCTACCTGCTAAGCTGCTCCTGGTAATAACTCTCGATGCCTAGAGATGCTGGAGTTCTGAGGAAAGTTGGAGGGGATAAACTAGAGAGTAGAAATTAAATCTGTTCAACTCCTTGTTTCAACACAGTGCCTTGTGCTTCGGGCTCACTGCTCACCTGGTTGTAACACAATTCCTGCTGGTATGAACCTGAGCATTTTTCCTCTTCTTGTGTGACTCCTCGCTGTCAGATGAGCTGGTGTCCTCGTGCAGATAGTAGCCAGCTCCCTTCACACACTGCTAAAGCCATTAGGCTTTGTTGAATGCACCCCGAGTGTGACAGTCCCCATCCATTCTGGTTCTGTAGAGCTCTCTTCTTTGCTGATGGAGTCCAGCAAAAATGAGTTGTAAAACAGGATTTTTCTATATTGTTGTATGTTCCAGAGGTTGCTGCTCTTGCTTTATGGCTGTTAATTAAATATCTCTTTTGTATTTGTGCTCTGGAGGAATTTTATCATGAGAGGTATCATTTTATTAATCAAAGAAGTAGAATAATCATTAAATAGATGAAGGCTCTTTACAATTGGCCCTTGAAGCTGACGGTTTTTCGTTGTGCCTGTGGGATTACAGGCTTGGGGAGCAGCCAGGAGGGTCTCCAAAGACGACTGGCTGGAGTGGCTGAGACGGCTCAGCCTGGAGCTGCTGAAAGACTCCTCATCGCCCTCCCTGCGCTCCTGCTGGGCCCTGGCACAGGCCTACAACCCGATGGCCAGGTACGGTGAGTCAGGGCCCCCTCTGCCCAGCTTCAGCTTGGGACGGAGAGGATCCAATACATACAATGCATACGAATCGGCTTTTATTAGAGGTAGTAGTAAAAGGGCTACTATTTTTAATTTTGCTGACTTGTGAGACAAAAAAAGAAAGAAAAAGGCACATTGAACAAACTTGTATTGCAGGAGAAGCATCCATCTTAATCTAGCTAGTAGACCACAAATAAACTCTTTTCCTTAGCAGATTAGGTACAAAATTTTAATTAAAAAGTTGTTTACAACTCTGAAAACAACTGTATAATAGTCGAATGTAACCTATTTCCAATAATAATGATATTCTAATTATTTACTGCCGCATTACAAATACAGCAAAATTTAGTGGTCTAAAAAACAAGAGTCATTTATTTTGTTCATGATTCTGCAATTTTGGAGGATTTGTGGGAACAGCTTGCCTCTGCTCTACATGGTATCAGCAGGGTGGTTTGACTGGGGCTGATGATCCACTTTCCAGAAGGCTCGCTCATATGTCTGGTGAGGTGGGGCTCTCGACCGGGAGCTCGGCTCTGGCTGGGGGCCTTGGTTGCTCTCCATGAGGATTGCTCCATGGATTGCATGGGCTTTCTCACGGAAAGTGGCTGGCTTTCAGAGGAATTAATCCCCAAGGGAATGAAGTAGAAGTAGGTTATGACCTAACCTTGGAAGTCATGTGGCATCACTTCTGCCTTTCTCTGCTTGCTGTTCAAAGCATCCATGAAGGCATATTCAGGCTCAGGGGAAGGAGACATGGATTCCACCTCTTGATAGGGAAGTAGCAAGATTCTAGAAGAATGTATGGAACAGGAGATACTGTTGCAACCTTCTTTGGAAAATAGAATTTGCCATAAAAAATAATGTTTTAAATAGTAAATCTTAAATAGCCATTAAAATTTTGGTTTATTGATCAGGCGCGGTGGCTCACGCCTGTAATCCTAGCTCTCTGGGAGGCTGAGGTGGGCGGATTGTTTGAGCTCAGGAGTTTGAAACCAGCCTGAGCAAGAGTGAGACCCCATCTCTACTAAAAATAGAAAGAAATTAATTGGACAACTAAAAATATATAGAAAAATTTAGCCGGGCATGGTGGCACATGCCTGTAGTCCCAGCTACTCGGGAGGCTGAGGCAGGAGGATCGCTTGCGCCCAGGAGTTAGAGGTTGCTGTGAGCTAGGATGACGCCACGGCACTCTAGCCCAGGCAACACAAGTGAGACTCTGTCTCAAAAAAAAAAAAAAAAAAAAAAATTTTTGGTTTATTAGATTTTTAATGCACATGAAAGATTTATAGTATAAGTAAGTAAAATGGAATATAAAATTAAAAATATATATGCATAGGATAAAGATGAGAAAGTAATACAGCAGTGGTTATCTCTGAGTAGGAGAGATAATCCTTAGAGTGATTGTTTTCTTCTTTATTCTCTTCCTTATTTTCCAGATTTTCTACAATGGACATTTATTATTTATAATGAAGCATAAAATAATTTAATTAATAAGCAACCTTCTCATTAGCAAGAAGCAAAAAGCAAGGCATTTCATTTCACTTTTAGCATGGCTGGTGTGCTGTTATGATATGTATTTAGCAGGAATAGTAATGGTCCCTGAGACTATTGCTTTGATATCATGATTTGGTTCCTCTAATTTCTTTCAAGTATTTTTTTTTTTTTTTTTTTTTCTGAGACAAAGTCTCACTCTGTTGCCTTGGCTAGAGTGAGTGCCGTGGCGTCAGCCTAGCTCACAGCAACCTCAAACTCCTGGGCTCAAGCGATCCTACTGCCTCAGCCTCCCGAGTAGCTGGGACTACAGGCATGTGCCACCATGCCCGGCTAATTTTTTCTATATATTTTTAGTTGTCCAGATAATTTCTTTCTATTTTTTTTAGTAGAGACGGGGTCTTGCTCTTGCTCAGGTTGGTCTCGAACTCCTGAGCTCAAACAATCCGCCCGCCTCGGCCTCCCAGAGTGCTAGGATTACAGGCGTGAGCCACCGCGCCCGGCCCTTTCAAGTATTTTTTAGTGCTTTAAAAGTAGTTTCTGGGACTCCTCTGTTTCCATAGTATGCAGATTTCATATGCTTAGCTGATGTATTATTCCTTTCTTCTGCCTAAGTCACCTCTGAGCACAGTGTCATCCAGAAGAGGCTATGGTAAATATACATGTATGTGTTTATCCCCTTAGTCCCAAATATATTCATTTAGGGTCCAATGTGGCCTCTGACCTAGATCAGGAAAGCTTTTTCTTAATTTACACAGACTTCTTTTGGTCTTCATGTTATCCTTTAAATTTTAAATTTTGTTTTTCCATCAGATACTAAAATTATATACATTAGTCTAATTTAACCTGTTAATATGTAACAGAAAGTAGATATAGAGGTATCAAATTCTAAACCCATCCATTATAGGCATGTCCTATAGTTTCCAACTCCCCTCCCCTAACATTCACCAAAAAAGTGGAGACAGAATTAAAGTTAGATGTCAGAGATGGCAAATATGTCCATCCACGTGCTGCCGTGGGTCTTTCTAAGGCCCCAAGTATTAGAGCTTAGCTTAGAGACTCTTTCAAGACTTACGGATTTGAATTCTATTTGCTAATGCTCCTAGTTTCTTAAGTTCTATTGTCATTTTTTTAATCACTATCCAACTAAGGGTTCTGGTTATATTTAGAAAGCAATAGCAGATGCTGCCTTTGCCATTTCTGATCTTATGAATTTGGGCATTGCCTAAGAAATATCCCAGGAATCATTTGAGAATTATTATTTTCCTAATCTGTTAAGGCCAACTTCTATGTTAGAAGTCCCCTTTCTGTTCATCCCGTCCAGCAAAGAAAAATGATGCAAAATTGCCAAGAAATATTCCTGTGGAGACTGGTTACTTTTCCCTGCTCTACTCCCCTCCCCGAGCCCCACACAATTCCCATATATCCCAATATCTATACCTACACTGGAAGATACAGTACTCACTAGCCATGTGTGGTTATTTTGATTTAATTAAAATTAAGTAAAATTTAAGATTTGGTCCCACATTCGCACTTGCCACAGTTCACGTGCTTAATGACCAGTGACTACCATATTGGACAGGAAAGATATTGACCATTTCCAGCAAGTTCTCTCAGACAGCACTAGTCTGTATAACCAAAACCAGCGATGCCAGAAGCAGATTGATAGGTGTGACTTTGTGGCACCAGCCAGAGGCATGAGCGGTGGTGTTTCCAGCATCTTTCTCCACTCCTCTCTGCCTTCAGGGATCTCTTCAATGCTGCATTTGTGTCCTGCTGGTCTGAACTGAATGAAGACCAGCAGGATGAGCTCATCAGAAGCATCGAGTTGGCCCTCACCTCACAAGACATTGCTGAAGTCACACAAACCCTCTTAAACTTGGCTGAATTCATGGAACACAGTGACAAGGTGAGACTTTTTCCCATTGTCCAGATGGAGGCTAACAGGGAAGCAGCTGGTGGGAGGGGAGAAGCATCCATGCAGCCCTCTCTTGTTTGTGTCCCATCTGCCATTTTCCTATACTGTGGGGTTTTGCTCTCCTCTAGGGCCCCCTGCCTCTGAGAGACGACAATGGCATTGTTCTACTGGGTGAAAGAGCTGCCAAGTGCCGAGCTTATGCTAAAGCACTACACTACAAAGAACTGGAGTTCCAGAAAGGTCCCACCCCTGCCATTCTAGAATCTCTCATCAGGTAGGCCATAAGCCCTTTTTAATTGCTGCCTCCATCCAAAATGACCTCTCCTCTCCCACTGCCTGGTGCCACTTCCCTGGAGTCACTTGGAGGCTTCTGGTCTGTGAAATCTGCCCCCAGGTCTGGCCAACACATTTAAATGACATGTGGTTGCAGATGGCTCTCCCCTGTAGTCTAGTCATAATTGTCATTTCTGTTGACCCTTACCATCTGGGCTTCTGTTGTTTTCTAACCTGTGCTTTCCTGTCCCAGCGAAATTAGTTTAGAAGCAATTCTATGCCACAGCAGCCTAGGAAAGATCAATTTTGTGTCTGGGTTAGATTGCACCCTCTAGGGTTGGAGTAGGTTGTGCCAGTTCCCAGGCTTCCAAGGCCACCCAAAGGCAAGGTGGGGTTTTATTGACTAAATCTATTAGTGGCTGAGTCTTCTGCCTCTGGAGTTTTGTGAATATCAAAGGCTGAGCAAAGTCTGAGATCTGATCTTTTCCCTGATTTGGTTATGTTCTCTCATAAGACAGTTTTGAGTCTTCTGGGTATGGAAAAAATAGGTTATTTAATAAATTTTCTACTGTTATGAAATGAGCAGCAGCTCCTAGAGAACTGCTTACTTCCCCTAATGATTATCAGAGAATATTAACACTGGGATCGAATTATCTTCATGTAAATGCTAACATGTTTGATCATTTTACTGCAGATAGTGAAATAAAAAGTCTTCCTTTAAACACTTTAAAAAGTGACTCAAAGGTAGAAATAACTATGCCATCCCATGAGGCGTGCTTCAGTTTCACATTAAGCATAGTCAATGTGAAAACCTGCATTTCTTCCTCATGTCTGGCTTAGGAACGCAGTCTCACATAGTAACTAACAGAAAATCTGGTAACTGAGTATGAAAACTTCGGTGTCAAATAACTCATTTTGCATATTCATTTTCTTGCTAACCTTTTTCTGTTTGAGACCTATCTGAACCCTGCCTCAGCCCACCCTTGATTTTTCCCCTTATCTGAGACAATTATAGAAACATTAAGGTTTATGCATTTATAGTAGAAAGATACAATCAGAGGCCTGGAAAAGTACTCAAGAAGGTCAGTTAGCTTCTTAAGCAAATGCAGTTGAAAGCAAGTCCTCAGAATTCCCTGCAGATTGATCCTGGCCTTTTTTCCAGCACTGTTCGCGGGAAAGCCAGTGTGCTCGGCCTCCAGGTTTCCTTGGCTGAGTCAGCTCAGCGTGCGGCTCTGCCTCCCTGCAGTTGGTCTCCAGTATCTTCCCATCGCCTTTTTTTTTGTTTCTATTTGCAGCTTTTACTTCTAAGTTTGTAAAACTACTTTTCCTAAGCCCTGTTGTGGTGTTATGCCATCATCTTACTGAAGAAAGTTTTAAGAAACACCCTGAGACAAAGCTGCTATTAAGGAAGTTGCTCACAACACTGCCCCCGTCCTATGGGCGAGCCTGGTGGAAACTCCTCCCAGGAGTCAGACCGTGGGTGATTGTACGTCCCTGAGACACTACTGTGGTCCACTCTTGGGGCATCACTTTTTGGTCCCTTCTTCACAGTGGCTACTGGAGAGCTCACAGATAAATTCCTGGTCCACCTCCAACAAATTACAGACATTTTACCTGTTTTGACTACTAACCCTCCCCACTGAGCTTTATTTTATTTTTCCTACTTTTATTTTCCCTTCTCCAATTTGTCTACTTTTTTAGAGCTTATTATACATTCAAGTCAACTGCCTTAAATTCTTTTTGAAACAATCAGGGTAACCCTACACAAAAATATCTTTGTGTAGCTTTTTTCTATTTTCTGTTTTTGTTTTAAAAAGCTGTGTTTTGCTGACTATATTGTTCTCTTGCTGCTGGTTCAATCTGTCTTCCTACCTATTGACTTTTACCTATGTGCTCCAGGACAAATTAAATCTCATGTGTAATCCCCAAACGAGGGGTGACACTGAAATAGTATAAACTACTCCTATCTCCTCAAAGCTCACGTATCAGTGAATATAATTGCTTCTTAGGGGGACAGAGGATTAAGTCGGTATTTGATTATTAGGAAACATACACATGCAACTGTGGGGCTTTTCCTTGGTTAGGCCAGAGCATTAGGGTAAGGTCAGCTGGCTTGCTTTTGTTTCTCTACCTTAAGTAGGATAGAGGGTCTCATCAAAGCTGGATACTTTCACTGCCCAGCCCCTGACATGGAATCCCCTTTATAAAAGTTTTTCTGATTGAAACATCCGCAAAATTAAAAATCAAAACGGGGCCCAATGCTCCCTAGGTGGACATGCAGTGCTAACAACTGCCTGTGAGGCTGATTTGTCCTTTTTTTTTTATTTCTTTTTCTTTTTTTATTTTTTATTTTTTTTTTTTTTATTTATTTATTTTTTTTTTTTGAGACAGAGTCTCGCTCTGTTTCCCGGGCTAGAGTGAGTGCCGTGGCGTCAGCCTAGCTCACAGCAACCTCAACTCCTGGGCTTGAGCAATCCTACTGTCTCAGCCTCCCGAGTAGCTGGGATTACAGGCATGCGCCACCATGCCCGGCTAATTTTTTCTATATATATTTTTAGCTGTCCGATTAATTTCTTTATATTTTTAGTAGAGACGGGGTCTCGCTCTTGCTCAGGCTGGTCTCGAACTCCTGAGCTCAGGACGATCCGCCCGCC
>RJWJ010001244.1:7418-77720 GCA_004363605.1 Indri indri | reverse complement strand
TTGGCAACGGCTCTCCCTTTTCCCTCTGCCCCCTCTCTGAGAAGTTTCTTCCGAAAATATGAAGGAAACCACAGAGGTGGACTTAAAAGCCTCAGGGTTTTTTTGGTTGTGTGGTATACAGGAGATGAGATAGGAAATTATTAGCTACTTTTGCCATAGGCGTCTTCTTCTTTTCACTCCTTTTAAGCCCCCGATATTTTTATCTTCTTTTTCCTAGCAGTATGGTGCTGAGCATCTCGGATGCTCCTGCCTGCTTGAGGAAGTTTCTGTTTGAATGTCTGTCCCAGGAGAAGCCCTGAAGTCCCATGAGTAGCCCTAAACTACTCCGGTGTAGTTCTTCACACTTTATTTATTTGAAAATCTCTGAGGTTCTTATTTTTAAGGTAAAGTAAGTTCCCAGCAATCAAAGTACTGTAGGTACTATAGAAATACTAAGTGTAATGGCTTGCTTTGCACTGACCGGCTCAGGGGGATGGTTCTTTTTGGAAAAGAAAATGACTTCCTAAAGGTCAAAATTACTTGACACCCATTATGGTTGAAGATATTTTTCCCCTCTATGTGTTTAAGTAGAAAGTAGGAGAGTGTTGGTTTGCAGAGTATTTTGAAACCAAGTAGTGGCAGTGGTTTCCAAGGGGGTTGGTTGGGAGGTCCAGGATCTGATCTCGTCCCAGTGGCTGCTGCCCTTTTTGACCCTCATCTGTTCCATTTTGGTTTCCTGCTCCTCCCTTGGTTTCCCCAAATACTGAAACACTCAGAGTCTCTTTCTTATTGCTTACTCTCCGATTTGTTACTTTAACTTTTTACTGTGCTCTAAATGGTGATGGTAAGAACTAAAAAAGAAACTACTCAAGTTTTAAAAGTGTTTATTGTAGAAAGAAAAGAAACTTTGAACATTTAAAACAAAACTATAATATTTTATTTTTACAAAGCAAGATGCTTATGTACAGCATGAATTATTAACCAGAGCGCCATCTACCTTCATTTTTCAACCATTTTTTATAGACAAGATAAAAAAGGAAGCTCCTTGAGCTTGTTTCTTACAAAGTAAATAAAAATAGATATATCTGTATTGACTGTGAATATTTTAAGGCATTTTTGTGCAGGTGTCCATGAGGGACTCTGCCCACCCCCAGTGGGTGCCTTCCAGCGCTGCAGCTGATTGGGGCGAACAGGGGAGGTGCAAAGAGTCCGACTGCAAGGCCCAATGCCCTGGAGTTTCCTTCAAGCAAGTCCAGCCTGGGTCAGCTCACCTCCAGCCGAACAGTTTTTGTGTTTTAAAAGAAATGTGTAGACTAAAGGTAATTTCGCTGGATTTAAAAATAGAATACCCCTCATCCACCACCCTCTTTTGTTCCTTTCTCTAACACTCTAGGCCTCTCCTTGAGACTAAAAAGAATATAGTTCTTTTTAGCAAATCTATTTGGTTTTTGCCCTCACCTAAGCCTTAGAGAAAATGGATAAAACAATCTCACAATTATTTTTTTTTCAAAGACAAATCATGTGGAAAAGCCAGCCTATTACTATATCAGGATCACGAGCAGAGAGAGCCTACTCAGTCCAGCCCCCTGAGGCAGGACCCATTGGGTTTAAATGTTTCATCTCATTTACTGTAGCATCATGGTACATGTGATTTTACTGTGCTGCTCAGAGACTTACTCTTTCATTGGAGATGATAGGCCATTTCCCATCCCTGCCCTTCCTAACACTGTCTTCCTCTCCTTCTCTGCCCTCGCACAGTCTCCATCTGTCTCCACTTCTGCAGGCCTGCTCCACAGCAGCCTCCTTTTAGGGCTTGAAGTCTTCCGGGCGGATTTTCATCTCCACCCGTTTGAGGGAGTAGGTAGATCCATGCCAGCCGTACCAGGTGATGCCGTCCAGGTGCTTGTTGTGCTCGCCCACGCGGTAGAACACTCCATTGAGGTTGGAATCTGTGCAGCAGTTGTACCAGTATCCACCTAGCACAAGAAATAGATCGGTGCTAGTAAGCTGAGTATGTCCTCCCCTTGGAAATGGACGGTAAAGTAACCCAGAAGTCAGGGATTCGTAATGTTGTTGGGTTTTTTTGTTGAGACAGAGTCTCACTCCGTTGCCTGGGCTAGAGTGCTGTGGCATCAGCGTAGCTCACAGCAACCTCAAACTCCTGGGCTCAAGCAATCCTGCTGCCTCAGCCTCCCGAGTAGCTGGGACTACAGGCATGCGCCACCATGCCCAGCTAATATTTTCTATATATTTTTAGTTGTCCAGCCAATTTCTTTCTATTTTTAGTAGAGACGGGGTCTCGCTCTTGCTCAGGCTGGTCTTGAACTCCTGAGCTCAAACGATTCACCCGCCTCAGCCTCCCAGAGTGCTAGGATTACAGGCATGAGCCACCGCGCCCGGCCTAATGTTGTTTTTTTGAACAGCAGGTAAACACAGCCAGTATCAAAAAGAATACCAAAGCCAGATACTAACTGTACCATTATAAATTCACTCTTTCTGCTCAAGTGGGATTGTGGGCTTATACCTGAACTTCTCCTTCCCTATCTCCCCAAATCTCACCTTTGCGGAGCTGTGCACACTTGTCCAAGCAGTTGTCATTGTCCTTGTCCTTGGTGCTGAAGGCTGTATTGTTGTGATAGAAAAGGGCGTCATTCCCCACGTTGCCGCTGTAGTTCCCCAGGAAGAGGCGATAGCTGTTTAATTCATTGCCCAGAACAAAGTGGCTGTACTCAGCGTAGCGCATGTTGCCCTCCCAGTCCTGTTGGGGAGCAACAGAGCCTTAGAGAAACTGCAGCAAGGTTTCACTTCATTCCCTCCCTGTACCTCTTCTCTCTCTACAGCACTGTGGCCAAACATCTTTTCATAGGTGTGAATATAATAAGACTTTATTACTTGTTTACCTCTAGTATACCATACTAACCTGAGAATCAGAAAACAAGGGTGCTAGCTCAGACTTCTGTCCTGATTCACCATATGCCCTTGATTAGTGTCTCTTCCTGTATCCTTTCACTTCCCTGTCTATAAGGTATAGATACGTGTTTTTGCTGAATCCCACTCAGAGATGTCATAAGAGTAATGTGAAGATGTAGTGAGAACTTAAGACCTTCGACAATGGTCAGCAACCAGTATCAATGAGGTGAGCACCTAAAGGACATCATGCACCAGGCCAGAGCAAAGACAGCAGTATTTCAGCCCAGCTGACTGTTGATTTGCTCAGCTCTGGCCCGGATCTGGCCTCCTCCTGTGCCACCTGCAGCCCTACTTTTGTGAAAAATAGAAAAAAACCTATTTTTCCTGTACTGTACTACAACCTGCAAGAAAACCATCATAATAAATACATAGATCTATAGTGAATCATAACAAGAACAGCACCCGCAGAGTTGTGCACAGCCATGTGTGGTGTCCTGGTCCAGTCCTGGAGCCCCAGGCCTCATGCTCACCTCCATCTCCACGCGTAGCCGGGTTGGCTGTCTGGAGAGCCGGTGGATGTGTTCGTTCCCCAGCCAGAAGTCCCCACGGATGCTGCCAAAGCCTTGCTTATACTGCTTCCAGTCCCGGTAGAAGGAAACGAGACCACTCTTTCGTCTCTGAATGATGGTCCAGCCTCCGCCTGAAGTCTCCATGTCACAGAACACCTGGAGCAGAGGGGGCTCTGGTCAGGGACACACAGGGGCAGCAGGCAGGAATATGCGGGCAGGCTTCCCAGCCTGTTCGCTGTCCCCACAGAGCCAGTGGTGTGTGCACTCCCTCAGTCACACTGGCTCACTGCGGCAACGGTGCTGTCCCCGTGCTGGTGAGCTGAGGCAGAGGCAGGGTGGCAGTTTGCTGAGAAAGAATAATCCAAATTGGGGCTGGAAATGAGTGCATATACAGCTTAAAGGGAAAAATCTAGATACTTTTGATATGCCTCCTTCATGTTCTCTCTTTTCTCCTCCCCCAAAGAAGAGAATTAAACTAGTTAATGTGGTTGTAAGACTTACCTAACCTATGTAAGCAGGCTTGTTGTTTGGTTCATAATGATTTGAAGAGGCTAAACAAATGATTGGATTTTGAGGAGGGAAGGCATAAATTGAGTCTGTTTCCAAAGCTCTCTGGTATTTGGTGTGTTTGCTTCTGTTTTGAGTTTCCCTTTTAAACTGTGAATGGCCCCGTCGTTGCCATCTCTCTGAGGGGTGGAGGACAGGTGGTAGGACATGGGCAGTGGCTAAAATGACCTTACCTCTAGCTCAGGGCTGCCCAGAAAGTCATCAGGAGGAAGCTTGTACACCCCAGAGATGCGGTAGTTCTTCTGGTAGAGGGAAGAGCAGTCATAGATGGCGTCTGCAAAAGGAGCAAACTGCGGGGTGAGCATCTGGCTCTGTGGCCAGCAGAGCGTTCCTCTTCCATCTGAATTGAATGTTTAAAAACTGAGACTTCATTTCTACCATGAGATCCCCATGGTGTTAGTTACCCAGCAGTGTCTGGATTTGGGAGAGGTGGACATCGAGATCGAGAGGGAGCGTGTTTTGGATCCACTGGTGGCGAGGCAGAGGGACGGGGAAGCAGCGCAACATTCAGAAGGTGGTTTCAGGGTTGACTCCAAGATAAATTATCCTGCGAGGATTCTAGGCCATGCATTCTAGAAGTGTTACAATGTGTGAGGGCTACATACAGATACTCTGGTTGAATAGATTCAGACTTCTTAGACAGCCACCTCTATTACAAGGTAAGTCATGAGTATCTCATAGAGTCTGGTTTTGTTATTTTCTGGTTGGTTTATTTTCGTTGTTTTTCAGAGGTAGTGGCCATTGCCTACTGGGACCCTAATTAAGGGATATAGAGTTCACGGTCTTATCTTTCCCCTCTCAATCTAACAATGCTAAATTCTCAAATGAAAACAAAAACACCTGAGGAATCCTTTGAGACCTTCCTCTGGAAGTCTTAGTAAAACAAGGAGTTGAGAGCATCAGATAGGCAGATTTTCACTCTGGGGCTGATTTAAATGTTTCCTTGGCTGCCCTTGGGGCTCCTGCTTTATGCAGGGTTTTGTCTCCTTGTTCTAAATATGAAAGGGTGCTGTGGCAGAGACACCCTTTTCTGATAGGATTCAGAGAGTGGGGCCTTTACTGTCTAAGAGAGGCTTCCTTCCCTCCATGGCTTGGGATGCTTTTCTTAGTGAGCACTGCTCTGGGACCTTAAAGAGCACAAAGATGGCAGATGGTAACACTGCCACCATGGAAGTTGCCTTGGTTCCCTTGCAGAGCATTTTGGGGGAGGGAAAATGGGGTACACGTGCCTTCGCCAGCAGAGTTCTTCACTCCTGTTACTGGTGAAAGCATCAACTTACTGCTTTCTTCAAGGGACTATCTACCTACAGAATATAAAGGTGACCCACACCTGGTCATAGAGAAGAAAAATAAGGAATGATGTCTGGGCAAGAAGAGTAAGAGCCCATCAGGAGAGCTGCCCTTGACCCCCAAGAAACTCCCTGCTGGGGGGTAAGAAAGCTCTGTGTTTGGATGAGCAGGAGGTGGCATGGTCAGATTCCTCTGTCTGGCCTGGCCTTCCGCATGTCTGGTTTCATCTCACAGAACAAATCAGGACTCACTTGTCTGGAAAATGGCCTGAGAATACCTTTCTAATCCCAAACTGAGGGTCAGGAAGTCCATGCTTAGAAAGTAGTTTATACACATTGGTTTAGATAACAATTTTCAAGCTTAGTTTCATGTTAATATTTCTTTTTTATTTGAACTGAAGGTAACCAGCTCATTAGCGGCTAATCATGTCTTTGTTTTTGACTTGGTTTATATTGGGACCAACGGTTTTTGTATCAGTAAGAAATGACATCTCTATGGGATATGCTCCTTACAACTAGTATTTTCCTGATAATTTCAGAAATCCAAATTTATCTCTAAACAATAAATTTACAGTGGCCCATCTGAGCCAAGCTAACCAGAAACTAAAAGTTATTTTACGAAAGAAAACATTAAATGCATCTTATTTTTGGCCTATTAAAAGTCCATATTTCAGTATTGCATTTACTTATTTCTTGCATTATTGTGGAGAATTTTGAGACCATGGGAAAAAACTGAAATGCCAGAATTGAGGAACTTCGAGGAGCCTGTTCTTTCCTGAACACAAAGGGATTCCTCAGGCGGCTGTGGGCAGTGTTTCTACACTTAATTCTGAGCCAGTGAGAAGAGTTATGTTCTTAATTTTCTGGAACATTATATGAATTAAAGAGACCTGCGAAGGTACTGGGTAAATTTATAGAACATTAGAAATGAAAAGAAATACTTCATGAGCCTTTACTAAAGGAAAAGTATATCCCCAAAGAACCCCCAGTAATGGTTCTGATAGTCAGATTATCTAGAAGCAGTGCTATAGATGGGGAGACACCCACTGTTTGATGGGGGGGGGGGTGGTAAGCACGTTCTCCTTACCTGCTGAGGTCTGAGTGACAGTCTGCGCTGCCTGTAGCTGCATGATGTCGATCTGGTTGTTGATTTCGGAGTACTTGCTCTCAGCGTCTGTGAGCCGCGACTCCATACGCTTGGTGTTGCTCTCCAGTTCCATCACCTGCATGACCACGCTGACCCAGTCCCGCTCCTGCTTCTTGCTCAGTTCGCTCAGCAGACTGCTCAGGTTGGCGACTTGGGCCTTGAGCTCCTTCACCTCCTCACAGCAGGCGGCCACTTTGAGCTGTGCAGGTGTCTTACGCTTAGGGGGCTTCTGCAGCCACACTGGGTGGCTGACAAAGGCCACAATGAAAATGCAGAGCCAGGTCACAGCTGAGAGAGTCTTTTTGAGCATTTTTGTAGGCGTGGGTGAGGAGGGAATCTTCCTTTGGGGAATCTGGATATGCCTGGCTGAGGTCTGCAACGCTGCAGCAAACTCTGGCCTTACACTTTCACTGTGATGGTCTCACCACTTTGCTGTTTTCTTTCTTTCCTTGCTCTTTCTTAGCCTTTCTCAAAGGTTGAGTTTCTGAAAGTGGAGCTTAATGGATATCCTATAGTTTTCCTTCCCAAGCCTGAATGCTCTACAAGTCAGCATCTTAAATATTGTTTGCTGCCTGCACCTCCACCCCTACCATGGCCGCACAGGGCTTTAGCCCCTCCCAGCTCATCTGGGAGGGTCAGGTGCCTGTTGAGTGAAGTCAGCGTAAACTTAGGCCAGAGGAGGGGAGGAGGGAGATGGGCGAGTCTTTCTTTCCTTGCCTGCACAGTCTCTGGGCTGAGACAAGAGGGCTGTGAATTTGTGTGTTTCCAGTTTTGCTTGTTAGATTATGCCCCTGCCAGCCACAAGCTCAGCAATATCAGCAAGCAGGGCAGGGTCAGAGGAATTTCCAAATTCCATTCTGAAGGTTACATAACCATGGGGTGAGGGTAAGGTAGGTGAAAGAGATGGGGCTAAGACTCTGTACTCACCTTGGGGAGGCCTGTTAATGTGATCCGTGCTGCTTATACGAGGTTCTGGTATATTCTGGCACTCTGCTGAACGTGCTTTTAGCTAGGCTGGTTATTCCTTCCTCTGTCATCATTCAGTGTTTTACAGAATCCTTACTCAACCTGGATCTGACTATCTCACTTTGAAATTTTCCAACTTAGAGAAGTTCTAGAACTAGTAGAATAGAATAAATCTCTTAGGAAGTCAAAAAAGACTTTGTAGTTTATATCCACAGGGATGGCACAGTTGTCTTTCTTTTTACATACCTTCTCCTTCACCAAAGAGAGGGCCAATATTAGCATCTCACATTTGTTATTTTGCAAGGAAATGTTGGAAGATTACAGCAGACACGAAAACTCAGCAGTGCCAGGCATGGTTCTGAGACTGGTCACCCACACTTCTGTCAGTTTTTAGGCAGAACGAAGAACAGGCTCATCCTTGGCCAATGATTGCACACTTGGAAAATATATTAAAATGTAAAGAAAAGAATCCCTATTACCTAATAAATCTATATCTAGAGTCCCATTTCCTTCTTTCTTTACGATATGGTTTGCAATTTGAAATTATTCTCCATCTATATATGACTTTGTATCTGAACAGCATGAATATTGCAATTTTTACGTGTACTATATATTGAAGAACACTGCTCTTTTAAAAACAAACGTAAAAATCATGGCATTTCAGCAAATGTCCTTAAAATAAGCTTTTCACTAAGAATATATACAAAGGTCCCTCTGTCCTTAAACAGTAACTCTGTCTTTGGAACATGCAATTACTGATTTGATGTTATGGAGCCACTAAAACAGTCACTTGTACGGTGGCTATTTGTTGTATGTCCTTCCCACACAAGCCTGACGCCTGACAGCTCTCCTTCCAGGCCATAATCCCCCAGAGCTCTTTTCCAGTCAGGGCTTCTAGCTTCTCAGAAAGTAATTTCTGTTCAGGCAGCTGGAGTTACCAAACATTTTTTTTTCTCTAAATCGAAAATCAGTTGGGGATCAGGTGGATCATGGTTTATTTTCTCAAATCTCTAGTCTCCTTTGCCTACTAAGGGGTGAGGATGTTGCTGACACCCCACAGCAACTTGTTATTCTGTTCCAAAGATTCTGTTTAGAATTGGCGCTGTCTGCCAGTCCCTGCTCTCTTTTTGCAAATCTCTAGCACCGTTTGGCACCACAGCCTTAGCTCCATGGAGTTCATTTCACCGAGAACCTGGCCCAATTGTTAGCATCCTACAAGGCCTGCTAAACTCCTTGGAGATCTTCAAGGTAATCTCCTGGGCATGAAATGACACTGAACTTAAACCATGTGCCGCAGAAGTGCTCTGCACCATGAAATCATATATGGCATGCTGTGTGACCCTGCTGCCTTGGAACTCGCGTGCAGCAGTGCGGGAGAGAAAGCATAAAGGAACAGCGGAGCTCTGTGCAGTCCCAGCCAGCTTTTGTTTATTCTTCCCAGTAACCACTTCTCTCTCACCCAAACAGGAAAATGTTACAAATCGATTTTCCTATCTGGGCAGAAAATGAATCAGTCATTCGTATTTGCATTCCATGTTGCAATCCCTTTTAGCAAAGGTTGGAGGGGGTTCATAAGTTTGGATCAGAAGCATCTAGCTTTTAGTATGAATGCCTGGTCTCTGACATTTCTTTTCTGGAAACTTGTTTCTAACATAAGGCATAACTTGGAGACAGAAGCTTTTCTTTGAAGATTTTCTTAAATTGCCAAAGCTGCCCAAATGTCAATAAACCCCTTCCCAATTTAAAATAAAATAGCTAATTAAGGGTATTTTCCATGCCAGAAGATTATCTGTTTTCCAAAATATCTACAATCCTATGATGTCCTAGATTCTGAATTTCTTAAAGAAGGAAAAGCGAGCCCTTGTTTTGAGCATAGCTAAGTTAGTAGAGAAAACCATGGAGAATGTGGAGGACTGAAATGACTTGCTCTCCTCTGAGGTTTTAATCCAGTGATCATAAAAATGAGAATTAACTGAGAAAATATGGAAAACCTGGATTGGATACCATTCAGTTTTCCTTTTCTCCATTTTGCTAGTGGTGAGAGAGTGGTGTTCCTGAGAAAAATTTTTATGAAAATAAAGCTTATGCTGTTAATGGGAAAAAACATTGAGCTTTTACTCGGCCTGGAAGTTCTCAGGGTTGTACTGCCTCAGGCTGGCACCAAGGACTGGACACATGAGAGCAAACCGAGGGTCATAGAGCCAGGGAGGGCCTGGGGTGGTCTTTCTATCTACACACATAGGAGTGGCAGGTCTCATTGTCTTGAAAATGTCCCTATTGGCCAGACTGCTCCTCCTTTTCTAATGTATTCCCAATTCTGCCTGCCCTTTAGCCATCACTTTGAAAACTGGCAAGAGAGAAGCTGTACCCTCAGCGCCAGACGCTCAGCTTTGGAATCAATACATCTCAGGAGAAGCTGCCTTGTTAGTTTAATTGTGTACTTCATATGAGTATTTTACTCCTTCTGAAGTCTTTGCATGAGTCCCAGCCTGCCGATACAGAGAGCCATTGAATGACCTTTCTATCACTCGCCCCATGCCTATCTCGGCTGAAAGGCCAAGTCCATCACAGAGGTATTTTCATCCTGTGATTTCTACCAAAGAATGTGTCATAGGCCTATTAGAAATCATTTCTCTCAGGCCTCCTCTTAGAGCCCATTATTTAATTATAGCACCTAGGAAAAAAAGTCTCTGATTTCTCTCAGGACTTTGCAGCAAATACCTGCTCTGTTAGCCCCCATTCAAGTTGCAGAATCTGGTGATAATGCTGACCCAGTGTCTTGCAGTCTACTTGGAGAGACGGACATCTGAACTCTAGATGAGGGGCACATCCTGAAACTCTAGGATGAGGGGCACAAAGGACAGGAGGGCCCAACCCAGATGATCTGGAGGGTCTCCCAAGGGAAGTGATACCCAGTTTTTAAAGAAAAAGGAGGAGTGGCCAAGAATGGGAGAGGACATGCTGGGCAAAGGCACGGCAATGTGAAAGACCTTGGCCTAGTAGCAGAAGGTAAGTAGTCAAGTGTGGCCTGAGGGTCAAGGAGAGAGGAGTGGTGGCAGGAGCTGAAGCTGGAGAGGTGGAGGGGGAGCCATTGGAGACCTCGTGATCCCAGGTAAGGAGTGTAACTGATCCTCTGCAGACATGTGGCTGGGGAAGGGAACCAAGAGGACTTTCTCTCTCGTTGCTTTGTTTCTCTGAGTCTCACCAGGAAAGTGGCTTTGCGTAATTGCCAAACAAGATTTTTAAATGGAAATGGGTGATTTTGAATATGACAATTTCTTAAAATTGTAATATATTCATGTTAAATATCCTGATGGGGTCATCTGGCTTTAGGATTAAGGAGGCAATACATGAAGCACTTAGGTGTACTTAGACTAGAATCAGACTAGTCTGCATTCTAATTCTTCCCCAGCACTTGACAGCTACATGACCGTGGGCAAATTACTCAACTTCTGAGTTTACCCATCTGTGAAATGGAGATAAAAATCAAAACTACCTCACCTCACAGGATTTTCGTGAGAAAAATTAAATTAAATAAATCAAAAGGTTAAGAATAGCCAAGGCATTTTTGGATAAGGAAAATAAATTTGGATGAGTTCTACTACTAGATATCAAGATTTATCATAAAGCTGCAGTAAATAATTAAGGCAGTGTAGTATTAGCACAAGGATAGACAAATGGAACAGAATCAAATGTCCAAAAACAGGCGGGGCGCGGTGGCTCATGCCTGTAATCCTGGCACTCTGGGAGGCCAAGGCAGGAGGATCGCTTGAGCTCAGGAGTTCGAGATCAGCCTGAGCAACACAGTAAGACCTCATCTCTACTAAAAATAAAAAAAATCAGGTGTCACGTGCCTGTAGTCCTAGCTACTTGGGAGGCTGAGGCAGGGAGGATCCCTTGAATCCAGGAGTCTGAGGTTGCAGTGAGCTAGGCTGATGCCACGGCACTCTAACCTGGGCAACAGAGTAAGACTCTGTCTCAAAAAAAAAAAAAGGTGGGGGTAGGGGGGGAAGGTAGCCCAATTAAAAGATTGGCAAAAGACGTGAACAAGCACTTAGTTCACAAAAGAGTATATCCAAAAGACGTATAAACACACAAAAAGCTACCCCATCTCATTAGTCATTATGGAAATTCAAAGTAAAACCATAATAAAATGCCTCTACACACCAACCAGAAGGGCTGATATGGAAAATTAAAAATACCAAATGTTGACAGAGATGTGGAGCAATTGGGGTTTTCATATCCTGCTGATGTAAATTGGTAAAGCCACTTTGGTGAACAATTTGTCAGTATCTTATAAAGCTATAACCCAGCAATTCTACTTCTAGGTATTTACCAATAGAAATGTGAGCACATATGCTCCAAAAGATATAGACAAGAATGTTTTTGGTACCACGACTCATAATAGCCAAACCCTGGAAATAATCCAAAAAACAGTCCATCAACAGTAAGATAAATGGTGGTGTATTCATAGTGCAAAATACCATTCAGCAATAGAAAAAAAACTACTAGGACGTGTAACAACACGGGAGGATGCATCTCACAGACAGAATGTTGAGTGCTTATGCAAAGTTCAGAAACTGACTAAACTAATCAATTGCATTAGACATCAGAGTACTGGTTATCTCTGGGGAAGAGGAGGGGAGCAGTGATTGAGAAGGTTTCTGGGCGGTTGGCAGGGTGTGGTGTTCTGTTTCTTGGTCTGGATAGACTTACCAAGTTGTCTTCACATTATGATAATTCATTAAGGTGTACAATTAGGTGTATATTTTCCTATATATGTTATATTCAAATTAGGAAGTTTGTTTAAAAAATAGGTGATGCACGTAAAACACTTGAACTAGTGTCCGACACGTAGTTAATGTCCAACAAATACTACAGTAAGTATTGTTTGGTATGCAATTATCCTCTCATCTGAAAAGTCTTTCCTGACTACCCTAACCTAAAACAAGTCCCCCTGTTTTCTCTGAGCACTCTCTGTTGTCTTCCACAGCACTTATTTCAGTTTGATCTTTTTTGTGTATCTACTTCCCTGACCTGTAAGCTGTGTCAAAGCAGAGACCTTGTCTGTCTTATTTACCACAGTAACTCTGGCATCTAGCACTTGGCACAAAGCCTAAGACAAAAGAGATGCTTAATTGGAACTTGTTGAACGAAAGAATGAATTCCAAACAGAAGCGTCTCTTCCCGCTAAATATCTATTATGGAGACTTATAGGCTGTCTCTGTGGACATTTCTAGTATTTTATCATAGTAAGGTCTTCACTGTAGGGCATCACATTCTCTCCTACTTAAGTCCATTTTTCTTCTTTAGGTCTAGTCATAGTGTCAAAGAAAGTGAGAACTGGAAGGGTTGAGGTCCTTTGTTTCAACCCTCTTTTTTTAATCAATAAATTGAGGTAGCATCCTTATTGTATAATCACGTCATATTCCACCAGTCTGTGTCTCACTCCTCTTTCCTTACTTACGAAGATCAGTGAGGACCACAGAGCATTTGGGGTCGAATTTTGTCCCACTCTTGTTTATTCTGAAAGCCTGTGTAGATGGCACATCTTATTACTTCAGCCTGCATTGGCCTGGGGGCCTCCTGCATCCGCTAATACTGAAGACAGAATGAAGAAAGGAACATGCCCCCATCAAAACAGCCTTATCGGCCGGGCACGGTCGCTCACTCCTGTAATCCCAGCACTCTGGGAAGCCAAGGCGGGCGGATTGTTTGAGCTCAAGAGTTCGAAACCAGCCTGAGCAAGAGCGGGACCCCGTCTCTACTAAAAAAAAAAATAGAAAGAAATTAATCGGACACCTAAAAATGTGTAGAAAAAATTAGCCGGGCATGGTGGCACATGCCTGTAGTCCCAGCTACTCAGGAGGCTGAGGTAGAAGGATTGCTTGAGCCCAGGAGTTTGAGGTTGCTGTGAGCTAGGCTGACGCCATGGCACTCACTCTAGCCCAGGCAAAAGAGTGAGACTCTGTCTCAAAAAAAAAAAAAAAAAAAACAGCCTTATTTCTGGACAGCTGTACTCCCCATATTTTATCCAGGAGCCTAACAAATCTTGTCTGTCACCAAAGGGGAATCAAATGTCCATTACGTTGTAATTTCAATAAATCACTCTTATCTGGAGATAAGACCTTGTCCAGGGTTACAGGACAAGATCATAGGTCCATACCCCAAGCCGCCCTGTGAATTACAGAGCTTCTCTCCAGGCTAGACTGCCTCCACCCTGACTTAGGCACCACAAGCTGGAAAACAGGCCTGTCATTCTTTAAGAATGTTAGAAGATTTGTGCCAGTTGTGCCTGAGCAACCAATTAATGGCAAGGGTGACTGGGTTTTACAGTCTACAGGCGAGGGGCTAGATGGGCAAACAGAACTCACTCTATGTCTTAATTCGAAACACATGTTTCCAAGGTGTCACTATTGTGCCACTTGGAAGTATGAGTCCTGCTTTTATAGTTGTTTCCTGGCTTTTAGAAAAGGTATGCAGTCCTGTTCTTTTCCCGCACCTCTCCTGGAAGAAAAAGCATTCAGTCCAGAGAGGTGAGGTTTTACTCCCAGCAAAACACATCCCAAACCTCTGGGTTCATGCTGACTTCAAAAGGGCCTCTGTGCCTCTAGGAATCTGTACCCCTTGTAGAAAAGCTCCATGTGGCAAAGAGCGGGAGAACAGAGGAAACCCTTGTTTTGCAAAAGCACGAGCACAGATTGTATCTTTCTCTCTAGCTCCATCTTTTTTTTAAAAAAAATGCCCTTTAGATTCATTTTGAAAATGTCCTAAGAGATCAAGTGTCTCACCAATCATCAGTAGAGTGTAAATTTCCTTCTGACTGCTCTGAAGACTTCCCATAGGGTCAGTGAATAACAGCTTGCCTTTGTAGAGCATCTTACAAACCCCAAGGAAGGTTCTTCAGTGCAGAGAGCCAGCCACCAGCAAGGAACCATCAGAAAAGCAGAGTTCTGAGGTTTCTCTTGAAGCTGGCCAAAAGGACAGAGAGGCTTTTATTGCAACACAAGACCCTTCTAAGGGGAGAAGCTGACTGTATGTCAGTGGCAAACTGCTCCTCTTCCACGTCACCTAGCTTATCCTCAGGAATACCTGGAGATTTAATGGGACTGCTCTTACCGTGAGTTGGGGAAACCGCTTCTGATTTTTATATACACTGTGGGAGGGAAAGAAACCACTGGCAATTAAACCATGTCATGGTCCTCTGAAACCTTGAATCGTATGCTACCTCCTGATTTCAAAGATGTTAAGGTGTGAAAAAATGTGTTTCTTAGAACTGATGAAATATCGTAGGTGCTGGGTTCTGCCTCGTGGCTGCCTCTGACAGCCTATCCCAGTGATGATGGGATGTATCAGTGTGGGCCCCACAGTCTCTCCAAATTCTTTTGGACATTTCACTGGCTGTGAATCTTGGTAATCCAATTATAATGTGCACAGTTGCCTTCTGTAAGGTTTTCCTTACCAAAAGGTAGGCATATTTTTTTCTTTTCTCTGATCCCAGAATGGACATCAGTGTTCCCACACTGGGGCCCAACTCCTTAATAGAGAGGAAGGCCAGCTCACATCTGCTTACACAATTAAATGTGGAGAGTTGGAAGCTGCCAGATCACTAGGTGCCAGCTCATTTAATTTTTGTTTCCCAACTTTATCCACATTATAGACTTGAGTCAGAGCTTTTGAACATTCAGAAGCCAAGAAATCAGGATGTTACTCAAAATATCAACTCTGCTTTGAGTCATGATACATGAAAATTAGCTTTGGAGTCAATCTGCGAGCCCACTCCTTTTGTTCCTCCTCCCTGTCCTTTTCCTCACTGCTGCTGCTTTGTAATGAGCTCTTGGAGCTCTTCACTTCTCTCTGGATATGAAGAAGCAGGTAGGGGGAGAAGAACCTCCAGGCATCACCAGAAAAGGAGCAGTGCTCGTTGTTGTAGAATAAAAAGATAATGGCCAATTTGTCAAGAAGTGTTGACAAGAAAGATAAAGTTGGAAGTAATTAACTGGCTGACATGCTGGGAGCCATGCGCCTGCCAATACCTCCCTAAATCAGCCAGAGCCTTGGAAATGTGACAGCCATTCATCATTTTTACAACACGCCTCTGACAGGCCCCTCAGCTGGAAACCCAGCCGGCACAAATCGTGTGCTTTGACACTCTAGGGTTGTGTACCTCTCTGTGCCTCACACTAAATTATGTTAGGGCACCTCGGCCCCACATGCAGCCAGGAGAAGCCTGGAGAGGAGTCACATGGGCAGGCAGCTCGCCATCCGGTCACTGGTAGCATTCACCTCTGGGGGTGGGCACTGTGAGCCCCAGAGCCGACTTTGTAAGCTTCTTCAGGACAGGTCACTTAGTGATCCCAGAGGACGCTGAATGTGAGCTCACAGGCAGCACTTGTGGTAGCCTGGTATTTAACAGACACTGCCCTCAACCAGCCATAGGCTCTCTCCATGGGATGAAACTATTTTACAGCCATTAATTATGAAGACTCTGGATGAAGTGAGAGATGCCTATGTTATATGAAAAGGCAGGATATGAAATCGTATGTACCACTATGTATAAAATAAAATATGTATTCATTTGTACAGCATAGGCACAGGTGAAGATATTTTGGAAAGATGATTATATTGTAGTCAACTTCCCTTTCCCCAATTTTTCTTAATTAAAAGTTATACTTTCCCCCTTCAATCTTGAAAAGATAGGATTTTCTCCTCCCCCTTCCTAATCTAAACAACTGGTAACATTCTACCCTTTAATTTATTCTTAAAGGCTCATATTTTCTCACATATGGATGTAGCATATCCTCTAGATATTATGACAGATATACCATTTAAAGTGTGACCAGACAAAGGAAGGGATGAAGACATAGTAAGAAGTCATTATTCTTAGGCTACTCTGGGACTGAGACATCAGGAACATATTTTGACTGTCCAAAGCTGGCCCCTTCTCTTGCACCAAACCTTTTTTATCTCTTAGTGCCTTAGTTCCCTGAGAGCTCTGAGGACACCAAATGTCCCAGCTTTGAAACCTTATAATGGGGCCAGCCTTCTTAATATATAGAAAAGGAGTCAAGTTATTTTTCTTAAGTTTCCTAAGTGTTCACCCCCAGGCTCTGGCTGTAAGTTGGGTTACTCTAAAACTTCCCAGTCTGTCTTCACTTTCCCTCCTGCCTGCATTCCAGCAGCCCTACCCAAATTTCCAGCCATGTCAGTTTTTAGATGTTCTCATTTTGCCTGCATCTGAACTGCTGTCCTTTCATTTCTGTTCATCCTCAAGCTCTCCAGACCATTGTCCTATTCCCAAACTCCCAAGGTAGATAAAGACATCAGGGCTCAGCCAGCCCCAGATCTTCCAGGACCTGGAAGGGAATCAGACTGTAGGGATTTTAATCATGTGTTGGCACAGAGCTAAGCCTCAGTGGTGGGAGAAGTGACGGGGAGGCTCTGAAGCGGTTACTACTCTGTAAAGAAACAAGAACTGCTTGCTGCAGTGGTAAGGACCCAGCAGTGTCCAGTGTGGTCTCATCGTGGCTGGTCAGGACTCCTCAGTCATACCTGCCTCGGTCCCATCAGCTGTGGTGCATGTGTCACCAGCCTGGCGCCAAGGGAATTCAGAGAATTCTCACTTGACAGAGAATCAAATGAAACGCAGACTGGTCTGCACTAGAAATAGACAGGAGAAAGAAGGCCCAGAGCCATTTGGGAAGCAGCGGGTAATGTTCTCATAAATTCCTGATGGGAGCAGTAGGGAAGCCTGAGCGATCCCCCAGATGTGAATGCAGATGCTCATTTGCCTGAGGACTTTCTGATGGGCTCAGGCTTTGTGTGGAAGAGTCTTGCATCACTTTTCTCTGAATAGCCCGGAGGTCACAGGGCACCAAGGCTGAGAGGTGAGGGCGATCACCAAATGGGCCATACGAGGAGGAATTACCAAGCGAAATTACTGTGGATTTGGTATCAGTCCAGAAGCCTGTGGAACAGTGACTGAGGAAACCTTTCTGGGGAGACAATGGAGTTCTCCAGGTTTCTCCTAAGGTGGCAGGAACGACATTTCTCCTGCTTTGCTGTGGATGGGCATGGAGACCTGGAGCAGGGAATGGCCACCCATTCAGTCTCCTGCTCCTCCCTGAGCAGCACTGAGGGAGAGCCTGGGAAGGGAGGGCTGAGGGCAGCCCCGCCCTGCACCGGAGCCCTCACTCAGCTCACACTCCTGCCCTACCCGTGAAGGAGGTTTTCAGATAGCGGGGAGAAAAGGTGCTTGGTGTAATGGTGTGCTGTTTGGTCTATGAAGGCAGTGAGGCAATTTGTTAATTCTACTCAACTCTAGAAAGTGTTGTCCTCAATCGCCAAGAATTTTTCCAGTTTCAAGGTCTTCAACTCAGCCCTCTTTAATCAGAATTAAATCTTGGGGGGAGGGTGGGGAATGAATGAAAATGAATATGTCTGTACAATGGCTTCCTCCCCTGCTGATACCCTAATTCCCTTTGTTCTCCTTTCTGTCTGTCTTCATTGTCTTCCTAACACCAGGTTCAGTTGTGAGCTCTGGCTTTTGTTATGCAGATAGGCAGTTTCTGCTCTGTAGATTCCCAGCTGGATAAGATGGCAACTGGATGTCGTCACTGAAAAATGGAGTAGAATGCAGACATCCTCCACACCCACATTAGGACAGCAGCGGGAATCAGCATCCACTAGCTTAGAAAATTCTTGCAATGCAGTTCCCTTTTCCTTCTGGCCTCAGCGCTCATCGAGAGATGGGAAAGCTGGTCGACCCGTCATTTCTGCACTCTGCTGTCATGGGCACACTGCTGCCCAAGCCTCCATCTCTAAACTTGTTTGTTGTCAGAGCTTTTTCACCAGACCAACCAACGACAGTGGGGTCTGGTTTAGATTGTTAAGCACTTCTCTGCTGTTGGGCTGGAGCTTTGAACAGTTTGCCTTTTATAAGCTTCAGCAATAATAGGGAAAGACGGAGAGGCACATAGGGAGTGTTTATAGAATGGGCTTTATAACACTCTCCACTGCCCCATAAAACAAGAGTTCCTCGTTAAGGGGGCTTTTGAGCAAAGGTGATTTCCTCACATGAGCCAAACATACAGTCTCCCTTCAGTGTCATAAAACCACATCTAAATTTAAAAGGAGAATAATTCAGAGGACAATATTGTGTCACCCAGGTAGGCAGGAGGCTGGGGGACTAAGTAGCCACAAACTCCTGAGTTTCCACAGAGGCTCATTTGTCTTGCACTTTGCAACATAAACTCTGCAAGCCAGGCTGCCTTGGGAAAGCCTGCTGTGGTGGCATGCTGGTTGTCATGGGGGAGGCTTTAAGGTGTGTTAGTAGCTTCTGGAAGGAATTAAGAAATGTGGGATGGGATCTGGGGGGTAAGAAGGGAGTGAGAGGAAGTTAAAAAGGAGGCACAGAGGGTTCCTTTCTCCTGCACAGTGAATTATAGAGAGTTAACTAATTGAAACATCCTACCAGTTGCTTATATTCATTCATCTTACAGGTATTTACTGGGTGCCTACTAATGCTGAGAGTAGAAAGCTAAGGCACCAGCCTTCCCATTGTAGAGCTTACAGTATACCCTTAATTATTACTTAAGATACTTTTTTTTAAGAGACACGGTCTTACTATGTTGCCCAGGCTAGAATGCAGTGGTTATTCACAGGCATGATTCCACAACTGATCAGCACAAAGAGTTTTGACTTGCTCCATTTCAGATCTAGTCCATTTCGCCCTTCCTTAGGCAAACTGGTGGTCCTGTGCTCCTCCTGGGAGGTCACCATATTAATGCTGAATTTAGTGCTGAAACCCAATCAGCATAGTGCACTACAGCCCATAACTCCTGGGCTCAAGCCATTCTCCTACCTCAGCCTCCCAAATAGCTAGGACTAGAGGAATGTGCCACCTTAAGGTAAGTGGTAAGATTTTTTTTTTTTTTTTGAGACAGTCTCCTCTGTCACCCCCGACCCCCACCCCACCCAGGGTACAGTGGCATCATCATAGCTAACTGCAACTTCAAACTCCTGAGCTCAAGCGATCCTCCTGCCTCAGCCTCCCAGAGTGCTGGGATTACAGGCATGAGCCACCTCGCCCAGCCAAATGGTAAGATTTTTAAGGGAAAGCAGCCTTTTAAGGGAGAACACCAGCCTCCCTTGTGATCTACTTGGCCACATTTTTTTATGTGTAAAATGGGAATATTAACAATAGGGTTTGTAGGGTTGAGATAATATATATAGGCAATAAACATAGTGCTTGGCACATACACTGAGCTCTCGTCTTATTTAAGTGTCTTGTTGTATCATCTTGTTGCCTCCCATGATGGAGTGCCAGAAGTCAAGGAGGAAGAGGAAAAAATAAAGGTCCTGAAACAAGATAACAGACTCTCTTGATCACCAAGATTAGTCCTTGCTTCACTTAACTCTCCAGTGTCCACATCTGCAGTTAGTATTCTCTAGCAGCCTTGTAGGCATGCATGGGAGACTCCTCAGAAGGAAAGAAGAAAAATGTAGCTTAGGGAGAAAGTTCTATTATAGGAAATTAAAGTGGAATGGGGGAAGAAGAAAGAATATGCGGAGTGAGAGCAGCTGTTTCACTTAAAATCTCTTCACTCTTTAACAATCAGGCTGGGCGCAGTGGCTCATGCCTGTAATCCTAGCACTCTGGGAGGCCAAGGCGGGAGGATCGCTTGAGGTCAGGAGTTCGACACCAGCCTGAGCAAGAGTGAGACCCCGTCTCTACTAAAAACAGAAAAAAAATTAGCCAGTCAACTAAAAATAGAAACAAAAAAATTAGGCAGGCGTTGTGGTGCACACCTGTAGTCCCAGCTACTTGGGAGGCTGAGGCAGGAGGATCACTTGAGCCCAGGAGTTTGAGGTTACTGTGAGCTAGGCTGACACCATGGCATTCACTCTAGCCCAGGCAACACAGTGAGACTCTGTCTCAAAAAAAAAAAAAAAAAAAAACAATCAAAAGAGTGAGTTTGTAAAAGTGCCTTCTTACCTATTGCTAGACAAGAGCTTATCATGAATCTCAAGGTTACACGCCCAGTTTTCCTGGCAGCTGCTACAGGCTGGTCAGTAGCCCCCAGTGAGCCCAACCTGTGCCCTCCTTCCTTCCTGCTGAGCTCTGTCTGCAACTTTGCCTGCCTCCATATTCATTCAAATGGCAAGTATTATGCAAATGACTTATTTGGACTCTCTCTTAAAGGCTTAGGGCCATATGATGGATTTTCTTTTTTAATTTGCAGGCAATGCTTGTCTGTCCTTAGAGGAGGAGGTATATCAAAGCCATGGCAGTATTTCTCCTTTGAGTCTCGAATCAATACTTCCTAATTTTGATCAGTTTGTTGTAAAACTCTTTTTTATATACAGTAAGTGGGAGAGTAGATTAGGAAAAGGCTTATATTTGGGTTTTGTTGTTGTTGTTTTGTCCCCAGAATGAGTCAAGCTTTGGCAGTATTTATAATTTGTTCTTGAAAATAGAATATTTTCCAGAGCACAAGATTAGAAGACAGTTGTCGGAACTCCTGGATTTTTATGTCTGTTTCTTAGAGCTAGCTTGTTCTGGTTCAGGCAAAGAACACTTTATCTTCCTCATCAGAACAATTTTATACTTCTACCAAGAGCATACTTTATTTGGGTTCAAGGAACCAGATAATCCCAAATCTATGCCTAGTAATATTACTTATTAATACAATTCACCCAGCCCCATGTGTATGGGCAACAAAGTCTAATACCTGACTTATGGGTCTAAGAGGCATCAGAAACTGCTTCCCAATGGACCTACAGTGGAGTTAGTCCCTTTAGACTTGCTTTTCATTCTCAGCTTAGAAAAACTCATATAGAGGTTCCTAAAGGAAATTGTCATGATATGGTTTCACTTTGCAATTAAATACGTATCTGAGTTTTGCAGCAGACTAACTTATAGAGAACATCCTGGCTCATCGCTTTACTTAGAACCAGCACAAGGAGTACCAGTGGGTCTGCCCCATAGATTCCGCTATGAATCTGAAGCCTAGAGCCTGGATACTAGATACTCGAATAGTCCTACTCAGGAAGAGTTTGGAACTTGCACAGATGGACTTCCTAGTACTAATTTAAGTCTCAACCATAGGTGTATGTTCTTCCTGTAGACAAGCATATAACTATGTTTCTAGCAACTTTTATCCTAGGACAAAAACAGATGAAGCACCCGCTTAGCATTTGTAAAGACCTGCTTAGCAATTTCATGTGTATCACTTCATTTAATTCCCTGAAGAACCCTGTGAAGGAGGAGGTAGTATTAGCCCCATTTTATAGATGAGGACTTTAAAACTCAAAAAAAGGTGACTGACTTATGGTCTCACCACTAAGAAGTGGTAGAATTAGACCTCTAGAAAATGAACCCCAAGTTTTAATCCTCTTGTTTCATTTAAGCACGGCGGTTGGGTTTTCACCGTCATCTGCCTCCCTCAGATCTTGTTATGACATTGGCACATTACTTGTCTGATATGGGGGAAAAAAACAAAACCCAAGTCTTCTGACTCCAAATCCAAAGCTGCTTCACCTCCCATCTCTCCTTAACAAGAGATACAAGATTGCGTCAGATAATGTGGGGACTGTCACCATTCATTGTGGCCTTGGGGAAAATCACTGCCTTTCCTGGGCCTTAGTTTCCCTATTAGTAAAATTGGGCTGATGATACCTTTCCTTTCCCACTCTCTTAAGGATGCATGAGGTCAAAGGAGTGATAGATTGGAAAGATTATTGGGAAAGTGCTTTGTAAACATGAAGTATTAGGTTATTACTTTCACAAATGTTGACTTCTCTAGTTCATCAGATTTCTGGGCAGTTCTCTCTTGGTTTTATTGGAAGAAATGTGGTGGAATTTGGATTTTTAAAAATAATATTTATAACAGCAATCTCTTGCCATATTGCCACATTGAACCCAAATCCTGGAATTTCCCAAAACCACTTAAAAATTAATTCTAGTTAAGTAGACAGTTTGTACTCAGGGCAATAAACTGGATCCTTGCTCATTAAACCAGTCTAGACTCCCAAGTTGGTGTGGCACATTTTGCTCCCTACCTGTAAACAATATAATTATTGTGGTCCTATGAATTTCTCAAGCCAGCTCCTTCGCCCTCCTGTTTCCGTTCCTTCCATAACTCAGGCTTATGTTTAGTGTTGGATTTAGTATAAATTCCTATTGGAACAAGGATCAAAGCCCCCAGCTCTCCTGCTCTCAGGGTCTCCTTGCAGCACGATAAGCCAACTCCAGGCACCACGCCTTCCAGTGGCACTGCCAGTTGTCCCAGTACAGTTACAGTCCTCCAGCCCCACTGGCTACCCGCTGCCTGCAGATACCATCAGCAAAGCAGGGCAGCATTAGGGAAAAGCTTCTCTATGCCAAGGGCCAGTCCAAGTAACTCTGGATGTGGTCCCTTGGCAGCCTCCTGCTGGAGGGGTAGGGGGCAGTCCCAGGAGAGGATCTAAGAAGTGTCTGGATTTGAAGAGGGTGGGATCTGTCAGGGGGCAGTCAGCATGGCTGCACAGCCACAGCTCCCAGGTTTCGTTACTGACAAGGATGGCGCAGCCTCGGTACCACCTCTGTGTCACTTAGAGTCCAGCGATTTTGATTAATTTTGGTTATTCCTGTTGCTGAAGGCAACTGAAGAGAAGTTAAGACTTAAAAGTTCAGAGGGATCTCATATGGTTGTGCACTACAGCAGGGACAGTTTGGATCCAGGCTTTCTAGTGTTTCAACAATAGACTTGTGCTGCCTACCTGACGACAGATGAGAAAAAAACAATCTGTGCTAGTTGGAGGAAGGGCCCTAGAGCACCAAATATGAGCATTCACTTTACAGCCCCTCCCCCACCAAAATTAGGAGAGGCAAACAAAGACCTTCCCTCAGGCGAAATCATTCAAGGTGAGCGTTCTGGATGGTAATAGATAATTGATGACCTCTCTGCATCTGCAAGACATTGCCCCAACGTGCTGGTGAGCCATCTGCCCAGAAATGACCCACACCTCCCATCCTCAGACATGTTGAGTGTAACCACCTCTTCCTTTTGTTTTCTCAGCATTAATAATAAGCTACAGCAGCCGGAGGCAGCTGCCGGGGTGTTAGAATATGCCATGAAACACTTTGGAGAGCTGGTAAGTGCCTCACTCCTTCCAGAAAAGCAAGAGGTGGAGACCTGGCTAGGGAGGCATTCAGCCATGACCTTGATCAAGGAAGTTCCTTTCCTTTTCTGCTTTTTTCTCAATTTGTAACTGTCTGATGCTGACTTACCTATGTATCTTTAGGATGAAAGAGACAATGTTTGTAGGGACTGTATTTAAACTGAACATGGATCATGAGGGCAGAGGTAACCGCTGATATTTATCAAACTCTTAGCATGTGCCTAGCCTTTTGCTAAATGTTTTATATACTTCATCTGATTCAGTCCTCATAAGGATGCTGTGAAGTAGTTACTGTTGTTATCCCACTTGACAGATGAGGAGACTGGGTCCCAGCAGGTTAAGAATAAATGGTAGAACCAAGACTTGAACTGGGCAGTCTGGCAGCAGAGCCCAGGTATTTAACCCTGATCTGAGTTACGTTTGTATCAGCTGTGGCGGCTCCTATTGTACGTAGCCCACAGTTAATACTCGGTACATACTTCGGAAGAAACCATGGTCAATTCTCCAGAAAAAATATATACTATAATTGATACTTAGTATTGAGGGATTTTCTGTTTCATTGTTGCTTACATAGCTGCTTCTCTGCTGCCATCTTTGCCATACCAATATTAAAATATTTCCATTATTCTTTGTGGTCTTGTGGAGGGTACTTTGCTTTTAAAATATACAAAGCATCAACTTAATCAACTTTGCGTTGAACTCCTAGAAAGTGAAGAAGCTTTGGGTCCATATATATGATGAGGAACCTTTTGTTAGTAGTGTAGGTCACTTACTCTGGTTTGTCTTAATCAAGAACCCAGGAAGAAAATTGCGAATCCTTCATAGGCTTTATTTGATTGTCTAGCATTTTGCCTGACACAAGGGCTAGTAAATTGGACTGAAACTTTTAAGGGAATCTTTTGCCATCTTTAGCACATATAATCTGCGACTACACTAAGACAGCATCTCTCCAAATGCTGACAAAATAGAAAGAATATGTCTCATCCATCATTGCCACAATCCTTGTTTGCAGAGTGAAGAAAGTAGGGCGAGGGGGCGCTTAATGTACTCCACCTAGACCAAGATGTACTCTCCTTTGATATTCTTAGAGCTTAGATCCCAGTAAGTGCTGATTGAAACAAGGACTCCGCAAACATCTGGTATTCAGGTGATCTGCCAACAGATGGTTTATGCCCCCATACTCAGAATGCCAGCCTTAAATGAAAGTTCCTCCATCTTCAGGTTCTAAAGGTAGCCATTAGCTCCAGGATTATTGCTAAATCCGTGGTGGATTTTCTGTTATATTTAGGTAGCTGAATCATATTAAGCTTGACAATGGTTTGCTTTTTCTTGGCAGAGCCTATGCTTTCTCAGCACAATTTATGTAACAGCAATCTCATTAGAATTTTGTGTGATTCATTGCTTAAACCTTATAGTTTCTGCAGTCTATTGCAATTCAAAACACCGTGCCCTCTACCTGACCTGCTCCGTATGCCGCCCCCTCTGCTTTCTGCTTGTTCAAACTGAGTGTATGCCACACATTAGTCACTAGCTCTTTTCTTTTCTACCCTGTATAGAATCCAAAATGGGAAACCTACCAGTGCTCCTTTTTAATTTAAGAGTTTTAAATTTTACACTGTCTTTACAGTCATTCGTCTCTAAGTTTCTCTTTCATATTTAGGCATAATAGGCATTATTCTGCACAGGCTTGGAAAATGAAGCTTAGACAGTTTGCCTTCCTCAGAGCCAGATATGCCTGTTTTGGCAAACTCCACTGCCATTGGGGAAGACTGTTGTGGCAGCAGTACTAGTCCGTGGGCAGCAGGGGGCATTGGCCCTGCCAAAAACAAACTGGGGAAGTAGGTATGAGTTAACAGTCTCAAATATACATGACCTTCTTTCAGAGGTTCAAGAAGAAAAGGTTCTTTCAGACAGCTTAGCAGAGTAGTTGTTAGTGTATGCACTACACAAACATCAGTTTTATTTAGAAAGGGGAAGAGGGTAATGGGAGAAACTAATGTGGGCCCTGCATTATTTCATACACATTTCACTGTGGGATCATGTCGTTGTTAAAGAAATCCCCGGAGGGCCACTACCCTGGCCGGTACAGAAATAGTCATTTACTGAGCTGATGATGAAGAAGCCCAGAAGACAAACTGTGATGGAGGGCAGACAGAAAACACATAAAACAGCCTCCTACCATTTAGAGCCATAGTGTGTAACTTCAAGACCGTAGCACCTCTTACTCACGTGGACGACACCCAATTTCAGCGTGGCGCTCCATCTGTCCAGGGTAATGGAATCACTCCTTTGGCCCCAGACAGGGGAAAGCTGCCAGGCACTGAGCAGGAAGGAACGTTGGTTGAGAGACTCTAGAAGAACAGGGGAAATGTTTTCCAAAGAATTTTCAGTGGCAATGTTATATTTTAAATTATTTCCTGAAAGTTTAAAAATGTATTAAGAAATGCAGAGAATCAAGAGCTTTTAAAAATTGAGTTGTTTTCCTCCAGCAAATATGCAGATATGGCCTGGTCTTTCTGCCGCATCAGGAAAGCAGCTGCCATCCCTGCCAAGTGGACCCATGTCACTATTCCAGCAGATCGGGACCAGGGCACCTTTGCAAGAGCTCTGGTTGGGGCCTCCTGCTGTGCCCAAATGATTTCCCCTGTCTTCACATCCCCACATGCTGGTGTTCTGGTGACTCCTGTGTCTGGGTAGGAAGTGATCTGAGCATGGTCTGACATCTGCTCTCAGATTACCCTAGGATCATTCCATCAGTGTGCCAAGGAACCAGCATTTCCACCTTCCCCTAACAACTTTCTTCCAGATAGTCTGAAGTTCTTTTTAATCCACGCCCAGACGTGCTGTGGTAGGTGAAGCGTCGTGCATACAACACAGCACCTTAGGAAAGAGCATGGGGATTAAAAACTGTTACCCCTCCTTCTCTGTGCCTCACAGCAGTCCCCTCTCTTTCCGCTTGCAGGAGATCCAGGCTACCTGGTATGAGAAACTGCACGAGTGGGAGGATGCTCTCGTAGCCTACGATAAGAAGATGGACACCAACAAGGACGACCCAGAGCTGATGCTGGGCCGCATGCGCTGCCTCGAGGCCTTGGGGGAATGGTGAGTTTCGTCAGGATGATGGCCTGAGTGGCTGTGAGAGACTCGATCTTTGGATTCGAAAGGATGAGTTCCCTCAGAGTCCTCACCTCAGACTCTCATTTTGTTTGCTTTGATATTTTCTCAGGAATCATCTCTCTATTCTGTCCCAGCTGCTAAATAGCAAGGCCTTCCCCCGACCCCTGGGCAACAGAGGGTCTTACTCTGTTGCCCAGGCTGGAGTGCAGAGATGCAATCATAGCTCACTGTAGCCTTGAACTCCTGGGCTCAAGCAATCCTCCCATCTCAGCCTCCCAGAGTGCTAAGACTACAGGTGTGAGCTACCTCGCCTGGCCTTTTAAAATTTTTTTTAACTTAAACTTCGTAATGTTCTAGGACAGGACAGCCTGGAATGTGCTCCTGAGACCTACTTTCATCTATTTTCTTAATCTTGACTGACCTGGTAAAGATCTCACATTCTTACTTTGCAACCTTGATTTTTTTTTTTCTTTTTTTTTAGCTCTTGCTAATGCTTTTAGGAAAGAAGAGCAATGAATGCCCTCTTCGGGTGCTTCATCTTTCTTTACTGAATACTTACTGTGTGCCCAGCACTATGCCAGGCCCCAAGGATACAAAAGACACAAAGAACCAGGCCTTTACTGTGAGGTTGATGGAACAAGCACATAAAGAGATAGTTATTAAAGCCTGAGAGGACATTGACACTGGTATGAGCAGACTACTTTGGGAAGCCCACAGGAGGGAGCAGGGTGATCTTGCAATACTTCCTGGAGGAAGGACTAAGAGTCAGGAGAGAGGGAGAAGGAGAGAGGGAGAAGGAAGAGGGAGAAGGGAAAAGGAAAAACAGATAATCCAGGTAGAAGCAACAGTAATGCTTAAACTCTTGGCCAGGGACCTGTAATCCTAGCATTCTGGGAGGTCGAGGCGGGAGGATCGCTTGAAGTCAGGAGTTGGAGACCAACCTGAGCAAGAGTGGGACCCTGTCTCTACTAAAAATAGAAAAAATTAGCCAAGCATGGTGGTACACACCTGTAGTCCCAGCTACTCCGGAGGTTGAGGCAGGATTGCTTAAGCCCCGGAGTTTGAGATTGCTGTGAGCTAGGCTGAGGCCACAGCACTCTAGCCAGGGCAACAGAGCGAGACTCTGTCTCAAAAAAAAAAAAAAAAAAAAAGAAATAGGATAGGGCAAAAAGGGTGTGACCTACTGGTAATAAGCCAGGGGAGACTTAGCAAGGCCTGTTTGTTAAGATTCTGCTCTGTGACCCTGTGTCTTGTGAGCTAAAATAAAATCTTAATCTCTCCTCCCAGCTAACTGAATGGACCCTGTCTTGGTCAAGGGGATACCCTAAAACTGAGTTGCTGGCCATGAGAAGGGAAGTCAGACATGCCTCATCATGCCCGCCTCCCTTCTTGGAGACATCTTTTGCAACTCATTAACAGGCCTAAGGCTATGCAAGACAGAGCTTAAACCACACCTGCAAATCCCTTGAGTCTGGGTATATGTCCTGGTGGCTTGTCTTTGATTTACAGACTTCCTTATCTTAATTTAAAACATTCCAAGCCTTTAGACAAAGCTTCATATCTTTAACTAATTTCAAATCACAGTCTTAAACCCACTTAAAACCTGTAAGTACCCAACCCCTTACCCCACTTTGAGATGTCCCACCATTTTGGGCCAATGTACGCCTTCCATGTATTGAGTTACAACCTTACATGTAATTCCTGTCTTCCTGAAATGTATAAAACCAAACTGTAACCCACCCACAGGGAGCCCACTTGCGTCAAGGCTTCTTGGGCATGGCTCCGGGCCATAGTCCTCAAACTTGGCTCAGAAATAAACCTCTTTAAATTACTTTACAGGGTTTTACAGTCTTCAGAGACAAGGATGCCCTTCCCTCACCCCTCCACTCTCCCGCAGCCCCAACCCTCGCACCCCCAGGCCTCCCACCCCTGGGAATAAGGAGACCTCCTCTCACATGAGGGTCTTATGACCTGCTTGAAGGGATAAGGGCAGGGAAAGGTCAGAGTGACCTTTCCACTGCCATTTTCTTAAAATATTCAATATGCCAAGGGTACCGTATTTTGGTGTAGCATGTCCTGAACCTCCTTGCAAGCATACATGAATGACAGTGACTGTTTATACCTTTTGCACCCTGCTTGTTTCACTTAACAAGTGTAGGCCACTGTTCCACATCTGCATCTATAGAGCTACTACCTCATGTCTTAATGGCAACATAATATTTCATCATATCAAAAAATCTATATAGAAAAATTTTTATCGTTTAGAAATTTTATACTTTGGAAAGTTTAAAGAATACCATAAAATCAAAGTAAGGCTTCTTTTTTTTAAGAGGTGTTTTTTTTTTAAATTGCAGCATTAGGCAAAATTATTTTGAGTCAATAAATTTTTATTCAGGGAATTTCACATGTGATTCCTCCTATTCATCAAGGAAACCTTAGTTCCTCAAAGGCTGGAGTCTTAATAGAACAGATCCTTAATCCACAGTTGTCCTGTCAGCCATTTTTAGAGTAGATGGATCTGCCTGGTTCCCAACTTGATGCCCGCTCGGAAAAATGAATGTGTTCGAATCATATTAGTTCTACAGCTATCACACTCAAGAATAGTACAGATCAGTGGGCTCTGCCAATACCTAAGGTAAAGACAAATTATTAGGTCTTTCATACTTTCAGCGACTGTCTTGTAGTTCCTTCTCACAGATGTAACAAATAATCCTGTGAGTACAGCAAAGCCACAAAGTTGCTATGAGACATTTCCAAGGATGTGCAGCTGCAGAAAAAGCCCATTGGGATAGACTGCAACAAAGTAAGCCTTCTACAAGAATGGTCTTTTGCTACCCACAGTCTTTCTGTACCTAATTAAAGATACTCTTTTGGTAGACTGTTGCTTTTTTTTCTTAATATAAAGTTATTACTATAATCCCAAGATAAAAGATATTATAATGTTTTGCATGAAAATTTAATGTCAGTGAATTTAGCCTTAGGCATTGGATCACATATCTGTAGATAATAGTCTAAAATTATTTACAAATGGCTTAATTGTTTGAGTTAACCATTATTGGAAGATTCAAAAGTATGATTTATTTATTTTTGTAATTTAACATTCCATATTCATTCTCCTCAATAAATTAAGGAAGCATAGCTTTCAGATTTGCTTATACAACTAAAGCTATTTTTTTTTTGTAAGTTCAGCAAGTATCTAAACCTGTACTGTCCAATATGGTATCCATTAGCCATTCATGGCTATTTTTACATGTGGCTGCTGTACTAGACAGTGCAGATGGAGAACTTTTCCATCATCACAGAAAGTTTTATTGGACAGCACTGATCTAAAGAAAAAAAAAGTATGTTAATAAGGATTAGCCACGTTATTTCAAAAACAATTTTTTCTGCTTTCAAATCCATATCTTGTTAAGAGAAAGAACAAGGTGTTCTTAAAATTCAACTCTGTTTCTCCACCTATCATTTTTAATAATAGCATGGCATTCTATTGAATGGATATAACATAATTTATGCACACACTTTCCTTTTTTGGGATATTTAGGCTGTTTCTAATATTTCACTACAACAATTTTATAATAAATTTCCTTATAAATCTAAAAAAAAAAATTCAACTCTAATCAATTCCTAAAATACTTTAGTATCTTACCATAGCCTTTGGATTTACATATAAATGTCACAGCCTGGCACTCAAAGTCTTTCCCGTTGTGGCTGGCACCACCCCACTTCTTCAGCCCATTTCTCAATGAACTCTGTCTCATAATCTGAACTCTGACCAAATTTTTTGTTCTTCTCCAAACCTCACATTCAATTGTTCAGTTCCCTGAATTGCCCTACCCTTCTTGCTCCGTCTTCTGCTTTGTGAAATCTTCCCCACCATTTCTTCCTCCTTGAAACCTTTCCTGGTCTCTTCCCCTTCGACCTCCCTGTTTTCAAATTAAAGATGACCACGTCTCCCATCTGGGTTAAGTGGAGACAGCTTGGATGCATTGGAAGAGATTTGAGATGTGGTTTTCGCCAATCCCGTTGTGTTTCATTTGAGGAAACTGAGGCTCATAGAAGTTGAGACAGCTTGCCTGAGGTCCCCCAGGTCTCCTAACATTGCAGTTCTCACTCCCATATTCCTCTGATATCTTGGGTCCTTTCCAGTTTTATAATTACCTGTAAAGTGTAAGTGGCTAGTGATGCTGACCAAAGGATTTAAGAATGTTGGAGACTAAAAGAGATTTTAAAACAAAACAAAGAAGCAGAATTCTTTTCCTGATCCTATGCCAGTTTCTGATATGGTTTGTTCAGTCAATTCTGTTTAGAGTGAAATTTCTCAGTCTTTTTTGCTTTGGGCATATATCCTGAACATGCCTGAGGCAAGTGTTCACCAGAGGTGGCATCAGGAATGATCTGGAGTTATCAGGAGCTAAGGCCCTTCCCCTTTCCCTATGCTTATCTGCCTACTGGGGGCTGTGAGAGCTAGGCCCCCATAGCCCCAAGGCCAGGCAGCCACTCCTGCGGCTGAGGTGAGCCGAAGTGAATCCCCGCCTCACACTTTTCCCCAAAAGGCCTCTAGGTCATTAAGAACAGATTCCTCGGGAGTGAGATCACGGCAGCCAACCATGGGCAGCCAACCCATGGAGGCGTTCCAAATGAAAGAGCACTTTCTAGGCTTTTTGCCGCAGCACTAGGTGGAAAAGTCAAAGTTCTGGAGGGCAGGCCTTTTACCAAGTCCTCCCCGTGTGCAGTGAAAGGTGTCAGAAAACCCATCCTAGCTGTTGCCCCACAACCAGTCTCACATTTATTACCTTTTTCGGTCCCCCTCCCTGCCCTTGAGAGTTAGGACTCAGGACTCAGTATATTCTGCTTTATTCTTGCTAATAAATGTTTGTGGGAGAGAGGAACCTGCCTCTGTGTCTCTGTGTGACTGACCAGGCTCTAACAGCTGTTCACACAGCAGTTCACACCGCCACATGCTGAGGGCAGTGCCTGAGCTCACTGTCAGGGGCCGCCGTCCTGGGACGCTGCTCCTGCACTGCTGCCCGCTTTGCCTCAAGCTAACAGTTTGTGGGATTTAATCAGTGCACCTGCTTCCTGCCCCTAGAGGAAAAGAAATCCCCAGACTCTGGGCACAGAAACAAGTGGTCCTGACAAAGGAACAGAGGGAGGTTTGCCTGTGGCCACCAGCTATAACATTTTGAATGGTAGGGTTGGAAGGACCATTAGGAGATCATGCAGCTTTCTGTCCTACCTGCAGAGAGGACCCCAACGAAAATACGCCACACAGATGAGCTGCTCCTGTGCTCCAAGCCAGTGGTTCTCGAACTGTGGCCCCTGGACCAACAACTTTGGTGTCATATAGAAACTTGTTAGAAACGCACAATCTCAAGCACCACCCCAGCCCTACTGAATCAGAAACTCAGAATGCGAGCCCAGCCATCTGAAGGAGCTGCCCAGGGGACTCTGATACATTCAGTAGTTTGAGAACTACTGCCCTAAGCAAACCCCTGGGAGGGCCCAGGAGTGACAGTTTCTAAGTCTGGGTGGCAAGAAACCAACACTGAGCTCCTGCTCCCATCACTGAGCTTCAGTAAGTGCATGGGGCATTATGGCCACCTGGGTCCTCCTTTTGGTCTCAGCTCTGTGTTGAACCAGAGTACTTGTGTTGCTGGCTTTCTTGATCACATAACAGAGAGACAGTGAAGTTAATATTCCCCATACCACGTGATGCTAGATAATGTCTCTGAGCACATCTCCTACGTGTGGTTCCCTGTAAGCTCAGCCTAGGTTCCTTCAGCACCTTTATCCCCCTGCACACACCCATCGCCTTATAGTGCGGCGCAGCTCATGTCCCTTGAGGCTTCTGACCTGGGTCACTTGGAACTTGTGCCCTTCCTCTTGATTCCACTTTAAATGCCACTTAAAATATCCTGCAGTATGTCTTTCAGAAAGCAGGAAAAATTAAAGAGTCTCCTAGCTGCATCTTAAGGCTCACATGCAATCAGGGGCTCATATTTGCATAATAGCAGTTTAATTTCCTTTCATTCAGAAGTGGAGCATGAGACGGCAACATTTTAACAGTCCCTATTGTAGCGCTTCTGCACTCCCTGTGTATTGGGGTCTCTTAAGCACCATTCATATCTCAATATCTTGTAGTCCTCTCCAACACTCATGGTGATTGTGCAAAATTCTGAGAATAAGCAGCATCTAGATTTCTGGTAGATGTGACCATTGTCAAGCCTTTCTTCTGTACAGATTGATTTCATTTGGGTTTCATTTCAGAATGAAACCATTTGTACAATACTTTTAAGAGCCAGTTCTCCATATAGCTTTGAGCCCAAAATGAATGTCCAGATGTGTCTCTTCAGATTGCTTTCTCTGTAGGCCTGCCAAAGCAAAAGAGCCCAGAATTCATTGGCATGGGAGAGAGGTTATTTAATATTTATGAAGGAGGCCAGATGTTCAGGACATTTCATATCACATAGAGTTAGACCGAGGCCCTATCCTTGATAAACTCACTCAGACAAATTATGAGCACCAGGCCAAAAAAACAACAAATAGCCCATTCACTTCTCTATTATATGACCTAGCCGAATGTGCTTTTTATTTAAAAGCTCCCAGTTAGAGGCAGGCCCCGATCACACCAGCTCCTCTGTAGCCCTAGCTAACCCAAGGGGCTAGATAGGAAGATTAGTAGGTTATAGAGGTGATCTGGGTCGACCTGACTGTATAATTCTTTTCCTTTAGGGGACAGCTCCACCAGCAGTGCTGTGAAAAGTGGACCCTGGTTAATGATGAGACCCAAGCCAAGATGGCCCGGATGGCTGCAGCAGCTGCCTGGGGTTTAGGTAAGGCTTTCCTGATCGGGGTGGGAAGAAGGAAGCTGGGAGCTCGCAACCAAGGAGTAAGGCACTGTGGCTACAGGTAGACGTGTCAGGTCTACAGCAGTGTAAAAATGGACTGTGTCCACCTACTCCTACGTCCTCCATCTGTCCTTTTACCTGATGATTTTGTCTGTAGCTTGTTAGACATGGGTAAAAATGGGTCTTCATGAGAAGGCCAAGGAAGACAGTGCGCAAGCATCGGAATGGAGATGTAGTGGGTGAGAAGAACGCACTTAGCACACTCACACAGAACGCTTCTAACACCAGATGTATGGGGGTTTTCACCACACACCAAGCAATTCTCCAGTGGATACCAACTGGGTGTCCAACAATGCGATTCAGTTCAATTCTGACACTGTCTACCTGGAAGTAGCATCAGATCCCACATGTTAAGGGCCCATCCCCACAGTGCTGTCCCCCCTTAAGATGCCAATCACCAAGTCCCAGGTCGTGACTTGTGCTTCTGACCGACCGGCTATAAATCAGGGTTCTTTTTGAAATGGAATATAGAATGAAAAAAAGAGGAAAAAAGTCAGGGTTCCCATAACCCCCTGAGGTTTGATAATTTGCTAGGATGGCTCACAGAACTCAGGGAAACACTTCACTTATGTTTACTGATGTATTATAAAGGATACCTATGAACAGGTACATAGGGCAAGGTCTAAACGGTCGGGAGTACAGGAGTTGGGGTTTGCCACCACCCTTCCAGCACCTTCAGCAACCTGGAAACTCATCATTCAAGCTTTGATAGCCCTTAATCTTTAGCCCGCCCACCCTTCCTGGAGGTCAGGGGGTGGGGTTGCAAGCTCCAACCCTGGAATCATTTGGTCTTTCTGGTGACCTGTCCCATCCTGAGGCCACCTAGGGTCCTCACTCACCTCATTAGCATAATCAAATGGACTCATATGAATAACAAAAGACACTTCTATCAGTCAGGGTTTTAGATAGCTCTGTGCCAGGCACCAGGGACAAAGACCAAATATATTCTCAGGTGAGAAGCAATTTGGCAAGAAAAAAAAAAAAAAAGACCAAATGTATTTCTTATTATACCTAGTAGGATTTGTTTTTATTTGTCTTAAGCAAGTTACTGATTTCTTTTTCTCTCTTATGAATGAAATCTAGAGGTAGAAATTCCCAGCCTGCTATTTTGGCTCCATTGTCATTAGCCTTTTTCCACATTTCTGCCTTGTGTACTTAGCCTACGGTCTCCATTTTGAAGTCCACCTCATAATCCAATATGGTTGCTGGAGCTCCCCCCATCATGTCTTTATCCCAAGCAGGAGTAAAGGGAGAAGATAGCTGTCTGTCTCCTTTTTATTTCTTAACTTCTATTATAGAACTTTCCCAACATATATAAAAGTGAAAGGAATAGTATAATGAACCCCCATCTGTCCTTCACCTTCTCCAATGAGTATAAACATTTTGACCATTTGACCATTTTATTGTCTCTTCTCCTTGCTGTCCATCACTTGACCACCTCACTGCTACTCCCAGAATATTTTAAAAGAGAGATTTCCTTTTAACCCTACAGACATGTATGGATTTCTGACACTGGGCGCCAGCCAGGAACATTAGCAGCATCTATTCCAGAGATGTCCTTCATAAGAGGGGAAAGGATACCCTGGATGTCCCAGGTGAAACACTTCACCTATGGAGTCCAGAGGAATGTTATATAACATTCCACCTCCATTCTATCCTTCTGTCCCTCCTGAGTCACAAAGCTTATATCCTTTCCTTTTATGAGGTCTGGGCTAGATCTGGAACATTTTTCAAAAACAAATTGCTTCCTGAGGAGTCATCGCTTGCTATTTGCTTGTGCCCAGAGGCATAGAGAATGGACGAGCTGATAGTCTGGAGTGAAAGGCAGGAAAATGCCTTGTAAAATTGGCAGCCCTGCAATTTGCAGCTAATGAAGCTGGTATCTTTTCTGTAGGTGGTCTTGGAAAGCCTGGCATTTGATACATGCTGTCCCCACCAGGGAAAGTGAATACCTCCTCCCAGATGCAGTCGTTTCCCTAGTCTAACATGACACAGAGACCACTGTGCTGTGACCTAGCCCATCTTTCTGTTATAACAGAGCCTCTTAAAATATTTATCTCCCCCCTTCTGAGGCAAAGATATTGCCAGAGTAAAACGGGCAATCTATTTGTCTAATCCTGTCCCCTGTCTGTATAATGGCCATTCTCAATTGTTTAGAGGAAAATGTAATTTCCCAATGCACCATTGAACTGTGAGGTGCTTCACTAGTAGGGCAGAAAGCGATTTCATCTCACCTGGAGGAACCTGAGAGAGTTCTCTGGGATAATGAGGCGCTGCATTAAATCCACTTGCAGTGCCGCCTTTGCACTCCCGCACCTGCCCTCATCTTTCATGATGCTCCCTGGGTGGCAGTGGAGTCTTGTGTTTGGAAGACAGATGTGGCTTTGTTTTGTTAAATCAATCCCCACGGGGTATAGAGGGTCTGGGCAGGATTTTGGTGCATCCAGCTCAAGTCCATTTGTCTTGTTTGTACCCCAAGCTAAGTGAAAGTAACAATGGCAAGGCCTATTTGAGATGAGCCAGCCAACCACCCTGATGCATTCTGTCTGTCTGTCTGTGTGCCTAGGTCAGTGGGACAGCATGGAAGAGTACACCTGTATGATCCCCCGGGACACCCATGATGGGGCATTTTATAGAGCCGTGCTGGCGCTACATCAGGACCTCTTCTCCTTGGCACAACAGGTAAAAACCTGCCAGCAGAGAAAAGGTTATGTACTCCTAAGCACATGGTGCTTGTGTAAATAGGCAATAGCCTATTTACTCCTGCCCTGGTGTTTATTTGGCTCTGTGAGCTCTGCCAGCACATCAGCTGGGGCTACTTTTTGTACTTGGGGGACAAATGTGTTCTGGAAGTTACCGTTTCAGTTGCTTTTGGAGTTAGCTTTTTGGATCATCATTACATCCTTTTTATCACCTTGCCTCAGCATTCCTTATATTAAAGAGAAGCTGCGAGTTTCACCAAAGGGGAGGATTCGGAGAGCCAGCAATCCCTACTGTGCAGCAGAAATCAGGCACAAGGGTCTTCTGGCCATGCAGGCCTGTCACGCATTGATTACCTTCCAAGGAAGCTAGTGCTTATTTGCAAATACTGTGCTAACTTGCAGAATGAAATAATGAGGTAATCACATCCACCTTGTGAAGCACCAGACTGTCTTAGATAAAGTGCCCAGGTAAATGATCTGAGCACTTAAGGGATGGGGACACACTAATCAACCTTAAACAGTCAGAAGAGGAGAAGCTCTGCACGAGGGGTTTTTAATTGATGGCACAGAAGAGGCTCAAACCTCAGTCCCGCAGCCCCAACTCTGCTTTACACGATGAGAACTGAGATCAGGGCCATCCACGAGAGCTCGTATTCGCACGGAGAGGATTGGTCATCTCTGCTGATTTCAGAGGCACTCCTTTACGCGGAGGGGGGTGCTTGGAAGCCAGAGCTGACCACCTGGAGCCATTCAGGTGTACGCAGAATCTATTGTCACAAACATGCCCAGCAAGGAAAAGTTAAAAGAAAGTAGATCCCCAAGGATGTCCTCTTGAGATGCTGTTCTACAGTCTACTTTCCCTCTTTCTTGCCACCTGTGGCTGTTACTTAGGTAGATTTTTTTAAAGTTTTGGATGCCATACATTTCTGTCTTGGGTGAGAAATTGTATAATACTCTTCTCTAGCCATTCAGATCTGGGAAAAGGTTTCTTCCCTTCTTCAGTGAGTTTCTCTCTTCATCACTGGGATTTAAGTGAGCCAGATAACTTTTGCAGTTAGTTGGGAAGCCCTAGAATAGCCTTCAGCTCCCAAGTCCAGAGCACAGCCCCAAGCCTTCTTTGTTTCTCTTCTAGTGCATCGACAAGGCCAGGGACCTGCTGGATGCTGAGCTAACTGCGATGGCAGGAGAGAGCTATAGTCGGGCATACGGGGTGAGTGTCAAATGTTCTGTACATTGTCGTTTTTGAGTCTTAATTTCAGTTCTTTTTCCAGAGTGGGCTAGTGAGAACTCACAGGCTACCTGGAACATGCCTGTTTTCTCTGGTCAGCAGATACCCTGACACCAGAAGGAATGATTTAAATTAATCCTGTCTTTTGGATTGTTCATGCAGTAATTAGGTTGGAATGTGATTTGCTTCCATCAGGCCATGGTTTCTTGCCACATGCTGTCCGAGCTGGAGGAGGTTATCCAGTACAAACTTGTCCCTGAGCGACGAGAGATCATCCGCCAGATCTGGTGGGAAAGATTGCAGGTGAGCTTGGGAATGCCCCCATTCACCCGCCTAACACCCACCCCGCAGGACCTGGGCCAGCCCTTGTTCCCCCAACCCCCGCCCTTACCCAGCATGCTTTTCCTGCCTCCTTCACCAGTGTGGTGCTCGGCTCACATACAAAGCAGAACACGCAAAGGCTCTTCACTAAAGCTTTAGCTGTGAGAGAATGACCAATTTTCCAGCCTCTTCTTACTCTTCTCTAGGAATAAAAGAAAATGTCTTTAATAAGTGATACTTATGGCCAGTCACTTGGGAATCATAACCTCAAAATCAGTGGCTCTCAACGTTAGCAGCACAACAGAATCACCGGGAGAGCTTTTTAAAATCCTGGTGCCCAGGCCATTTCCCAGACCAATTAAATCAAAATTTCTAGGGATAGACCTGGGATCAATATCTTTTTCAGGCTTTCCAGATGATTCCAAAAGCCAAAGCTAAGAATCACTGCTCTCACCACACTTACTGGCCACCTGCATCCAACTTTTTTAGATGGGGTTGCCTGATGTTCTCATTTGCCAGCTCCTACTGTTTATAGTTCCTTAGGTCAGTGTCATCCTGTTGCCTCTATTTCGACTTTTTTCCACTGCATTTTCCCCTTTTAGAGAAACTTTTCCAAGTCCTCCATCAGTATTTTCTTTGTCACATTCTGATCATTTTAGCATGAGTAGCTGTCAATTCCATATCTGGGAGTCAGCAGTCCTAAGTGTTCTTGGAAAGGGTGACCGGTGCTTTCATTCCTTGAGTAGGTAGGATGGGAAGTTCATCAGCAAAAAAAGAGAGAAAGCCTTTACCACTCCAGAAACCATTTGTCTCCCTGCTTGTCAGAATTGACCCCCTCAATTATAAGCCATTTCCTCTTGGCCAGTCCACACCTAATTCCAAATTCTTGCTCCAGACCGATGGAGGTGTATGTTTCCAGGCTTTTCAGTAGGCTGTGACAAAACCTTTTGACTCCAGGCTGCATTCCTGCCTAGGAAGCTCGGGACGCATTCCCCTGGACAGGAAAGAGCAGTGGGCAAAGGAACATCTATGAGTATAGTGGTTTATGGCTCGTAAATGAGCACATACAGTTCTTTTGCATCTTTTATTAGTAATTATGAAATGCCCAGTGAATGTTTTGATGGAAAATTATCTCCTGGGCACCAGAAAGAATTCTACAAAACAAGTGTTTCCCACTTGACTTGTACACACCCGATTTTTGAAGTGCCTGTAATGGGGTGAAGAGTTTCCACATCAGAGATCTGATGAATCTTCTGAGATTCTAACAAGTAGGACTTGATCCAAATATAGACTTGGAAGGGGAAATGCATTGAATGAGTCCTGGGGAATGCACGTCTGACTCTACTGGGTCCAGGACACTGTCATCACCTTAACCCTTCGTGACTTCCCTATCTTGAGACAGCAATATGGTTTTCAGCTTATAGGAGGCCAAATTATTTCAGCATCTGGGAGAAACTAGCCATTGGTGAGAAGTAACCAAAACAATCACTGAATGTCCTTTTTTATGTTTTTCTAACTTTCCAAATCATTGTTCTCACACTTCACGGGATGGAAAAATATGATCCAAAGCTGAAAATAAAGCATTACTCTGTGGTGGAAATTTGGCTCTCGTGGATGGCTTGCTGTCAAATGAACCGCCTAGGCTGGAAAACTGCCATTCTGTGGTTAAGTCATGTAAATTACAGTCCCAGCCAGTATCTCCCACAGAACAGTTTGAGAGGCCAGCCTTACCTGCACCAGGTCTCTGCTTGCCTTGGGTTCTCCAGTCAGGGTCAGACTGCATCCTGTCACGGCTAAAAGCCTGAGATCATTGTTGCTAGACCTTTAAGCTTATCTCCATGGAGGACAGTTCCATGGCTTCATGGAATTCACTCATGAAGTAATAGATCTCGGGAACCCATCTCTCCCCACTGTGTCCCTGAGTCTTCTTACCAGTGAGAGTGAGAAAAGGTCACTTTACTCTTAGCACTCATTTGATAAAAATTAGTTTGGCTTCTTTGATAACAATTAATTTGTTATTTTTTAATTTCAAAGAATTTTAAGTGTAAATTAATGAGGCACTTCCTTCCCCCTCTATATATGTAGTTTTTGATCAAAGGCAAATAGAAATGGAAGAATCTAAGATGGCCAATAGGGTATCCCAAAGTCATAGTGCAAGTTTAGGCTTTAATAACTTCAGAAATATAAATGCTACCAAGTTATAAACAACATCATTTGAAAATGTAATTATTTAAACTTCTACTTAATCCATTTTTTGAATTTTGAATGATATTTTTTGCGGGGGGGGCTATATAGGGGATAAGGTCTCACTCTCTCAGCCTGGCTAGAGTACAGTGGCATGATCATAGCTCACTGCAACCTCAAACTCCTGGGCTCAAGGGATCCTCCTGCCTCAGCTTCCAGAGTAGCTAGGACTACAGGTATGCACCACTGTGCCCAGCTAATTTTTTTTTATTTTTTGTATAGACAGGGTCTCTCCATGTTACCCAGGCTGGTCTCAAATTCTTGGCCTCAAGGTACTTTGGCATCCCAAAGTGCTAGACTTACAGGCATGAGCCACTGTGCCCAGCCTGAGTGATACATTTTCAGTTTAATTTCTTTGTCAGTGATAGTCGTCTTCAACCAGAAAGACTAAAGCAAAATATTAAAGTAAAAAATATATTATTCATAATCCACAAATGAAATTCAAATCATTTAATTCTCATGAGAGCCCTATGAAGTTGATACTATTCTTATTCCACTTTACAGATCAGTCAAGGAGAAGTTAAGTAGCTGCCCAAAGTCATATAGATAGTAAGTGGCAGAGGCAAGATTCAAGCTCCAGACCCCATGTCCTACCGTGTCTCGAATTGCTGAGAAGTCCCTAAGAGGAATTTCACTCACAGTGCCCTTAACTTGAGAAAGCTGACATTCCATCAACGAATCTCCTTTTTGTTTCAGAGTAGATTTTGCTGTTGCTTATGGGGGCTTAAGATATAGCAGAGAAGCCAGGCGCTATGGCTCACGACTGTGATTCTAGCGTTTTGGGAGGCTAAAGTGGGAGAATCGCTTGAGGCCAAGAGTTCAAGACCAGCCTGGGCAATAGCAAGACCCCATCTGTACAAAAAATAGAAAAATTAGTGCGCCCCTGCAGTACCAACTAAAGAGGCTGAGGAAGGGGGATCACTTGAGCCTAGGAGTTTGAAGTTGCAGTGAGCTATGATGATGCCGCTGCACTCTAGTCTGGGCAACAGAGTGAGACCCTGTCTCATCAACAACAAAAAAGATATAGCAGAGAATGTATCTAATCCTCATTTCTGAATGTTCTAGGGCTGCCAGCGTATCGTAGAGGACTGGCAGAAAATCCTTATGGTGCGATCCCTTGTGGTCAGCCCTCATGAGGACATGAGAACCTGGCTCAAGTATGCAAGTCTGTGCGGCAAGAGCGGCAGGCTGGTGAGTGACCCCTACCCCCATGAGGGCAGGGCATGGTGCCCCTGGGCCAAACAGTTCTGTCTGTAACCTAGCCTCTGTTGTTTTTAAGGCTCTTGCTCATAAAACCTTAGTATTGCTCCTGGGAGTTGATCCATCTCGGCAACTTGACCATCCTCTGCCAACAGTTCATCCTCAGGTGACCTATGCCTACATGAAAAACATGTGGAAGAGCGCTCGCAAGGTCTGTATCTGAATCCATCTGGCAACAGACCACCTTCTCCAGAATGCTCTCCTAATCTGCTTCTCACTGCCTCCTTAAAGGCCCGAAAAGAAACAGTGTTTAAACTGTCTACTTGCAATGTCAGGAGTCTCTTCCTATTGTGTAGCTGTTTGTTCTGGTTTCACAAAGTGAATCATAGTTGAGGAGATGCACATACACCATTGATCAAACCAATGGGTATGATCACAGTTATATTTATTGGTATCCAGAAAGTGCTGGGCCATAGAAAAGGCACAATTTATGCCTCCTAAGAGAAGATGGGCTGTCAGTACAAAAATACTGTATGTTCAAAAACACAGACTAGAACTTTCACAAGGCCAATTTGCTTTTTTCAGACTTCTAGTCTCCTTTCCTGTCATTAATTTGGATTTACAAGCAACAACATGCAGGATGTAATGCTGAAACCAGGAGGGAAAGTTATCTTGAAGTCAATGTAGAATTCCTCTTACTTTATTTACAGACAAGCCCTTCAGAAATAGAGGGGGCTCCTGGTTTTTGATTGCTTTTTAAAAAACAGTCTCCCTGGATGATGGTGATTAACAAACAGTAGGTCCTGGAGGCAAAATCATCTCTATCATCTTCCTTAGCCAAAGGGGGAGGGAGTCCCAGCTGGCCTTCTCTTCCTGTTATCGTCCCCACAGTGGCGCCTGAGATGAGAAAGGAGTAGAACCCAGCCACTGGTACGCCAGCTGTGGAAAGATGTGATAAAACAGAAGTTGTGTCTCTGCTGCAGGCATACTTAGGAGATTCAGAGCCTGGCATCCAGAGACTGACGGACTCAGTGTGGCTGTGAATGCCACCCAGAGTGGGACCAACAGCCCTCACCCAGGCACCTGGTCTTTGACTGGGATTTACTTCAACACTAATGACCCAAGTTTCCTTCTCCAAATGCGCGGTTTCGGGATTTGTTTATTTTCATCGTTTTGTTTTATTTTTCAGTCTCTGTGAGCCTCCCAGGCCAGAGCATTTCTGATTCAAAGCCTGACCTCCTACAGGCAAATAGGAAAAACAGAAGGTGCTGGATCTGAATATAGTCTGATTTCCTTCCTATGCAAAGCCTCCAAGTCTTTGAATGTCTTGCAGAAGGAGCCCTTTTGGGTAATATCTCAACCAAGGAGTAGCTTTTTTCAACATATGACTACAGCCCAACTTCTCCACGGAGTATGACCTTTTCTTAGTAGCCCAAATTCTGGGGGGTTTAAAAATTAGGAGCCTATTTAAAGTTAAGCACTTGGACTTCAAGCCCAGAGCTAAGGATGTCACATCTTCATAGTTGAGAAGCTTCCCAAACAAAACTGACTACTTAATAATTGTGCTTCTGGGGGAGGCCCGGTGGCTCACGCCTATAATCCTAGCACTCTGGGAGGCCAAGGCAGGAGGACTGCTTGAGCTCAGTAGTTTGAGATCACCTGACCAAGAGTGAGACCCGGTCTCTACTAAAAATAGAAAAATTAGCCAGGCATGGTGATGCATACCTGTAGTCCCAGCTACTGAGGAGGCTGAGCAAGAGGCTTGCTTGAGCGCAGGAGTTTGAGGTTGCTGTGAGCTATGGTGATGCCACTGCACTCTACCCAGGGCGACAGAGCAAAACTCTGTCTGAAATTAATTAATTAATTAATTAATTGTGCTTCTGAACAAGTCACTCTCTGAGCCTAACTTTCTTCTACTGTAAACAAAGATCTACTCTTTGCCTTGCCTAAGGCAAATGAAATGTTCGGGAAAAAGCAGACCCTGGTATGCTGGAAGTCATCAGGCAATAGGTATATGTAAAGAGTTTTGCTGGACAAGACACTTCACAGAATCTAGAGTTGGGGTAGTCCTTCCATGAAGTTTCACTGAACCAAGGCCATCATTCTTGCCCACAAACTACCCAGGCAGTCTAGAACCAGAGTGCTATTCCTAGCTAAAACTCTGTGGGCCTGAGAGAAGCTCCTTCCTCTGAATGACTGCTCCTTCATTTGTAAAAGGGAAAGAATCACTTTCCCCCCTGTTCATTTCCTGGGAATGGAGAAAAGAGGTTTTAAATAAAACATTTTCAATTCCTTGAAAATAAGTTGCCTCATGTTGTAGAGTAGAAAGATACTGGATTCTTCCATGCTGAATAAACATAATATTGGATTTCAAATCCAAACTAATAGCCAGCTTTGGCAATTTATTTTTGTTCAGCCCCTGGTTAAGTCCACCGGAGTTTAAACTCTGTGTCTGGACTATTAATGACACATAGCTTAGGAGCTCTGAAAAGCACCTGGCATCAAAGTTCCTAGTTTAGTTCCTGCCTGCTTGATGTATACGCCAATCACACTTACTCATCAGTTACCTTTTCAGTGACTGATCTTTTTAGTACTGCTTCCCAATTCGTTTTTCTTTTTTAATCAGGTTTAAGCCTGGTCATTGTAGTTCTCCTAGAAGAAAAACTAAAGGAACATTTATCACTTCCCAGATGTGGGATGCTAATGTGGTTCGTTTTTCAAAGCCAGTAGTGACTAATGGAACTCTGAAGGCAGGTGTGTGAGGGAGACAGGTGTCTTGTGAACTGTTGGAACATCTGTGTGCTGTGCCCCGTGCATGGATTAGCTTCCCAATCAATTGTTTGTTGCATCATCCTGGCTCTGGGTTAAGCCCTATCTCTTGATGCCAGTAATTCCTTATATTGAAAAGTATCTGAGGTTGGTCCTGGCCCTCAAGCCAGGGTGTTTCATTTTCCTTCAAGGCCATCATCACTGACATGTTCTTATTTAAAAGAAAAGAAAAACACCTCTTATATTATTTACCGTAAGAGACCTTTTATTTATTTGAAGTGTTGATTTTTTTCCTCTTCTGCAGCAAAAAACACAGCTGCTTTTTCACATTCTCTCATATAATGTGTCCTCTCCCTACGTTAGTGGATTTAGATTTTGCCGTTTTTCCGTTTGAGCTTGTGATGTTTGTGCATTCTATCTCCATCCTTGAAGCCCTTTATCTTTTTGTTTTTCTGGGGATTTTCCCCCCTCTAGAAAAAAGCAGAGAAATTTTTTTTCCTCTTTAAAAAATAGTGCGGACCCCGTTTATTAAGGTGCTGGTGTGTCTGGACATGGCAGGGTTGTACAGTACTCCCAGATCTGACTCTATGTCTCTGCTCTTCTCTAGTTTAGCTATCTCTTCCTAACTCGAATGCCTCCTGCTCACTTCGTGTAAAATCCTGTGGTGTAAATAGATCAAACTGCTTAAGGATGCGCTGAAGATTTTGCTCCCAGGCCACCCTGTTCAAATCAATGTCTGCTTAGCTAATGTCTTCTCCCTCTTCCACCTGAGTGCATGAGGAGCTTCACCCCATCTCTGTATTCTTATTTGGGTGCTGAGGGTTCTATCCGATTTTTAAATCTATAGTGTCCAAGGTACCATAGTGTTGTAAACAAATACCAAAGTTTTACTAGGCTGAAACAATCCCCCATTAGCCTAATTTCCCCCAGGGCAACATATTGGTAGTGAAGTAAGCAGTTGTTTCAAATTACTTCATATGCGTTGTTATATGAGGTAGCCAGGCATGAAACTTACCCAAGCCTTATAAAATTGGTAATTACAGTTGGCAAAAGAGAGCTAAGACTCGAGTTGAATAAATCATGACTCTTTTTGAAAAATCCAGTCCTCTCCAGCATCATGCCCTGGTCGTCTGTCCTATGGGGTCCTCACCCTGTGATCTAGGGTGTTCTGTTCAGAGAGGGGTTGACTCATGTGCCTATCAGACGAACAGTAGTTCCTTTCCTGTGAGTTGGGCCACATGCCAAGGGGCTGTCTGTGCCTTGGTCCTGCTACAGATCGATGCCTTCCAGCACATGCAGCACTTTGTCCAGACCATGCAGCAGCAGGCCCAGCATGCCATCGCTACCGAGGACCAGCAGCACAAACAGGAACTGCACAAGCTCATGGCCCGGTGAGGTCCCCACTGGCCTGGGGCCAGTCACATTCCAGCCCTGCCAACCCAGCAGCTTCTTCAGTGAGGTGGAGTTCAAGGCTCATTGGGTGGCTGGTTGCTGACATCTCTGTCCTTTTCCAGTAGGGAACCCAGGCAGCCATCAAATAGTGTTGCTCCAAAGTCTCTGCCACTTGCATTCCCAGCCATGCGCTGTTCTCCTGGTGTCTGGCTTTAGAATTAGAATCCTTGTTTTCAAATGCCAGATATGCTACTAGTTTGATGTGTGACTTTACACAAGTTACTTAACCTCTCAGTGCCTCAGTGCCCTCATGGTATAAAAGGGATGGTAAGAGTTCCTATTTCCTAAGGTGGTGTGGGGATTGATCAAGCATTTACATCAGTAGCATTTATGGCAGTAGCTGGAATACAGTAGCAATCAGTAAATGTCAGCTGTTAATATTATCATTACAAAGAGTGGAAGGGAAGGGAAGAGTAAGGGAGAAGGCATATAGCAATCAATAAGAAAAGTCACACTCAGCAATTGTCACCCACAAAAATTGGGTTTGGGGTAGATAAGTCCATACAGACCTACCTGCACCAGGCACCTGGTTTATGCTATCATTGAAAGACAAAGGTCAAGAAGGAAAGATGATACCTTAAAAATTTATCCCGAAAGCCCATCTCTTTCCTTCCATACAGTTGAAAATTCTCCTGGTTCCATCACGTTGCCTCCTCAGAAGCAGAGTAGATACCAGAAAGCCTTCAGTGTTCCCCTAAAACTGGTGGTTCTCTTAGGAGGGCTGTTCTGAGGAGGGAGCAACATGGGGCGTGTTTCTCTCATTTCAGATGCTTCCTGAAACTTGGGGAGTGGCAGCTGAACCTACAGGGCATCAACGAGAGCACAATCCCCAAAGTGCTGCAGTACTACAGTGCCGCCACGGAGCACGACCGCAGCTGGTACAAGGTGACTTGGAGGCAGGGGCACGTGTAGAACCCAGCACCCTGGCAGCCTTGCCTGTGTCCTCCCAGGTGCTAGGAGTCACAGCTGCACTTCTGTGGAGTGGGTCTGGTCCTGTGAATTTGCTTCTGGAGTCCCTGGGCCTGTCAGAGGCCCAAGGAGCCTGCATTTCCCTTACAAGTTCAATTGATACAGAAAGATGAATTGACTCTTTTATCTGAGAAATACTTATTACCCCGTTATACTGTGTATGGCACTGGGGACTGTTGCTGTCTTGTAGACTCTGAGCTACTTGTTTTCCTAGGAGCATCTGGACACATGGTTAGTCTCTGGAACTGTGTCTCCCTTGGGTCATCTGTTCCTGCTCAACGTTTTTCTGATTTCCATCCCTGTCTGCTCCTCCTTAGTTAAGCTAAGACCTTTACTTTCTTTGTTTTTATTGGAAAGATCTGAGTAACATCCTGTTATGTTACAGGAAACTTTTCAAAAATATGAACAGAATTTAAAAATGTATAAAGGATGTGATTGACTGATGGAGGGGTAACTCTTGGAGGTACATATCTTTGGTGAGAACACACATTCTTTTTTTTTTTTTTTTAATATTTCTGAAGGGCCTCCTGGTAATAGCTGCTTGGTGTAGCAGGTGTCATCTATTCTTTCTAGTATCTCCTTAACTTGCTAATACTTTGTGAATTAATCCCTCTGAGACCAAAACTTGCATTTGAAGACCACAGAAGCACTTATAATAAAAATCTTACCCCTGTTTCAGCATGCTTCATTCTGGTCTGAAAAAATGTCCATTTTGTGATAGGAGCAGTATTCTCTCTAGGACAGCTCCATGTCCAAAGCTGGAAAAGTAAATCCAGTAAACCGTTGATTAACTGGAACTTTACTAATCAGTTCTGTCCCCTAACCAGAGTTAACTTTTCTTCATTCAGCTTTCAGGAAAAAAGCAAATCCCAAGAAAAATCTGGTTCTAGGAGCTTTACTTTTAGTTTTTAAAAGCATTTCCTGGTATAGGTCTCTTTGGTTTTATGATATCTTCTACCATCAGTGTTGTGGCCCTATGTGCATGCCAGGACTGTTTGTCTTCTCACCTTGACCCCAGGTCAGTGCCAGGCACATAGCAGATACACAAGAGGTACTCATCAAATAAATCAAGGTATGGGAAAACTAAACCTGGGTCATTGTAGAATTCTTACTCATCAAGTAAAGGTTGATTGTGATCAATCTACTCTTCTTAGTTAGGAAGGTAGATACATTTATGTTAAAGGTTTTTAGTAAGAGATGCGAAGGAATTTGTCACTACAAAGTGACCACACTCTGCCTCCTTCTCTCTAAACCAAGCAGCGGCATGCTGTAGAGTCGCTGCAGCTCAGAAGCTCAGAGGTGGGAGTAGTGCTCCTTTACCCAAATAAGCACAAAGGCTTCTTCCGTCAAGCAGCGTCAGCACTGGTTCTCTGTCAGGCCACCGGCCAGGCGCGGGGGCCAGTCGGGTGGATGAGGTCCACCTTCCATCATGCTCCTGTGCTCTCAGTGTCTTCCCTTGTCCACTGACTTGTGGCCTGTTCAGACTTTTCTCCCCTGAAACAGTGTGAGAACTGGCTGCTTGCCCCCAACTCTGCCCTCTTAAATAATCTGTTTTATACAGTTGAAACCCAGCATAGTTCTGCTTTCCTGCAGAGTGAAGTGGGAGTCTGTGGCCTGGCGTGCCTGCTCCTCAGTCACCTGCCCCAGTGCTCAGCTGGCCTCCCTCTCGCTCCTCTCCTGCGCCTACCCCCAGCTCAGTCACGTCCGTGGGCCTGTTTCCCGTGGACTGCTCTGTGCTTGCTTGTCTTCGGCCTTCTGCTTCCCCTTGCTAAGAAGTGCTCACTGCTGCCCTCTCTCTTGTGCCCTCCTTGCCCATCTGCAGCCCTCTTCCAGACCTACCCCAAATCCCCCTTCTCGAGGAAGCTTTCCAGATCCCTGTCCCCAGCACTCCTCTCGTCTATCTCTATTGGCCCATTGCATTCCACCTTGCAGAGAATCGAGGTCTTTAGCTATGTAGCTGGGCTCCCTGCAAGACCAGGAGATCCTTTGAGGCAAGGCCTGCATCCTGCTCCTCTTGCTGTGCCCCACCCCCACAGCGCTGGCCACAGTACCTTACATAGTGTGCCACGAAATGAGTAAGTCATGTTGAATCTAGTAAAATGCCCCGTTCCTGAGGTCTCATTGAAGTGGTTTCTTGCTCTGTTGACCACAGAGAAGAAGAGGCAATCACCACTTTTCCTCAGCCTTGACCTCATGCTCCTCTAAGCCTTGCTGTTGGTCACAACCCTGTCGTCTGTCCTTGGCTTTCACCCCACTCAGGCCTGGCACGCATGGGCAGTGATGAACTTCGAAGCTGTACTGCACTACAAACATCAGAACCAAGCCCGTGACGAGAAGAAGAAACTGCGTCATACCAGCGGAGCCAACATCACCAATGCCACCACTGCTGCCACCACAGCTGCCACTGCCGCCACCGCGGCCAGCACCGAGGGCAGCAATAGTGAGAGTGAGGCCGAAAGTGCAGAGAATAGCCCCACACCTTCTCCTCTGCAGAAGAAGGTCACTGAGGTACCTGTCCCTTCTTCCTCATTAAGAACTGACTAAGGCACCAGGCTTTCTGAGGAATGGATAGTTGTTAAGCTGAAAGGAACTTGAGGCTTTATCTGAAGTGCCAGATGGAGCTAGAAAATACTGCTTATCTACCATCCCAGCATTGCTTGAGACAGTGCTTTTGTGTGTATGTTTGTGTTTGGGGAGCTAACAGAGCCCCCAGGCTGGAGAATAAGCTCTGTGCAGTGTTTCCCCCCGGGGATGAGCTCACTCACGTAATGCCCTGCGCCTGTGTGTGGGTGGCCGTACACATCTGCAGGTCCACTCTGAGGACAGGGCTTGGGGGATCTGTTCTCTGCCTTTTGCTCTCCCCTTCTACCTCCCCTTGGGCTGTCAGTTCAGAATGCACCAGGGCAGCTGGAAGGCCCAGAGATCAGCGTGTTCAGAGCCTCAGCCCCACCTCCTCCTGCCATCCTGTTCAGGAAGCCACTGTCAGTCAGCCCAAGTAATAACAATTATGACCCAATTGCCATTTATTGAGTGCTTGCTATGTTCCAGCTACTGATTAAAGGCTTTTCATGCATTAACTGATTAATCCTCATAACCACTCTTTGAGGCAGATACCATTAGTACGCTGTTTTGCCTATTTTACAGATGAGAAAGCCAAGGCAAGAATGTCACTAACACATGTGTGTTCCAACAGGATCTGTCCAAAACCCTCTTGATGTACACTGTTCCCGCTGTTCAGGGCTTCTTCCGTTCTATCTCCTTGTCACGAGGCAACAACCTCCAGGATACACTCAGGTATCGGGGAAGGGGAGGACATAACTCTGGTACGCCAACACAGAAGTCACACATAAAGTCCTCTTTCCCTTCCTGGCCCCAGTCAGTACACCAAGATCGGCATATGCGCCTTTTTCTCTGATGCAGTTTGAGGGGTAACAGCTAGCCAGGCCCCACCTGTGTGGGTGAAATCTGCAGAGAACAAGGATGATAAGTGGAGTGAGAATTCCCTGTGCATGGTTTCTTATGTAGGGAATAATTAACCCATCTGTTAATTACAGTATTTCTAAAATCCCTCAGCAGCTTTGATAGGTCTTAACAAATGACCCAGGTCAGTCCAAAGGTTACAGGTGAGGTCAGCTTCCTGCTTCCTTTGGTGATCTCTGACCGGCTAACTGCTAGGTGTCCCTGTTGCTACTATTCTATAGGCAACTCCTTTTATACGAGCATATGTTTGGTTCTCTAAAGGTTATCCTGGCTCATCTGTTCATGCCTTGGTGACCTTTGACATGATCTGAGATGAAATACACATTTACTCAGGATAATCCCCATGGTGTTCAGTCAAGACCATACTGCCTCCCATCATAGACACCTGCTCCCAAGGGGTCGAGAGACCAGGCACATTTGAGGACCATTGATTTGAGTCCCTGCCAACTCTCTTCTTAAGGAATTTTTTTTTGTAAGGAATTTTTTTTCTAGGCTGGCTAGAGCTAGAGCTCAGTGGTGTCATCATAGCTCACAGCAACCTCAAACTCCTGGGCTCAAGTGATCGTCCTGCCTCAGCCTCCCAAGTAGCTGGGACTATAGGTGCACACCACTACGCCTGGCTAATTTTTTCAATTTTTTGTAGAGATGGCGGTCTCACTGTGTTCCTCAGGCTAGTCTCAAACTCCTAACCTCAAGTGATCCTCCCACCTCAATCTCCCAAAGTGCTAGGGTTACAGGCATGAGCCACTGCACTTGGCCGTTTTTTTGTTGTGTGTTTTTTTTTTTAATTTAGAAAATGGGGTCTCACTCTGTCACCCAGGCTGAAGTATAGTGGCACCATCATAGCTAACTGCATTCTTGAACTCTTACAAGCAATCCTCCCACCTCAGCCTCCCAGGTAGCTGGTATTATAGGCTGGAGCCATGGGGCCCAACCATTAAAGGCCTTAAAGATGAAAAACAAACAGACATAACCTGGGAAACTAGATTTTCTGTGACTTTCTCATTTTCCTTTTTCAGAGTCCTCACCTTATGGTTTGATTATGGTCACTGGCCAGATGTCAATGAAGCCTTAGTGGAAGGTGTGAAAGCCATCCAGATAGATACTTGGTTACAGGTGAGAATGGGTCAGATTCTCTCTCCTGTACGTCTTCTCCTGGAATCATGTCAATGTTCAGAGTAGCAAGGCAGTATGTGTTATGTATACAGTGCTAAAGACTAGAGCTCGGTCCCAAGGTCAAGTGTCCATATTTTCTTTAGTTTCTTTTAGAGAAACTAAATGGTGAATGAACAATTTCAGAGCCCACAGCATCAACCAAAACCAGTTATAAGAGTTGATCTTTTCCTAGAAGAGTTAAGTGCTGCATACTATGTCTTTTTGAATACCAGGTTATACCTCAGCTCATTGCAAGAATTGACACACCCAGACCCTTGGTGGGACGTCTCATTCACCAGCTTCTCACAGACATTGGTCGGTACCACCCCCAGGTATGTGGAGACCCTGGGCAGTTTCTCATCCAAACATGACCTCTTGGTTTGGTGTTCAGCCTTTCCTAAAGCTGCTCTAGAGACAGAAGTGAAGGAACCGGGAGCCCAACCTTCTATCCTGCCCCAGGAGGGTCTGTCAGCTAGCAGTCCAGTGGCTCAAGGCCCTTCCTGAAAAGAGTTTCTCCAAGATTGAGTAGCCTCCTTCCTGGTAGACTCAAGTGGGTGTGAATCTCATACTCACCACTTCTTTTGTCATCCTCCTTAAAATTAGTATCAGGCTCCTTCACACGTCCTTTTGCAAATGTTCCTTCTGTTTTTGCTTCAGGCCCTTATCTACCCCCTGACTGTGGCTTCTAAGTCCACCACAACAGCCCGTCACAATGCAGCCAACAAGATTCTGAAGAACATGTGTGAGCACAGTAACACGCTGGTGCAGCAGGCCATGATGGTGAGTCCAGAGCCAGCGTGGGATGTCACTGACCCTGGTCACCTCGGCAGAGGTCTCCAGTGGGATGTTTTCTTCCTCACATCAGTGCCGTGTACTCCCTCTGGCTACCAGAAGTACCTCCTATTTATCTGAGATAGACCTTTCTGAATTTAGCTTATCCCTGGTGCTTTTCTCCTCCTTCTCTTTGACCCAGGTGAGTGAGGAGCTGATCCGAGTGGCCATCCTCTGGCATGAGATGTGGCACGAAGGCCTGGAAGAGGCTTCTCGCTTGTACTTTGGGGAGAGGAATGTGAAAGGCATGTTTGAGGTGCTGGAGCCCCTGCATGCTATGATGGAACGGGGCCCCCAGACTCTGAAGGAAACGTCCTTTAATCAGGTATGGAATAAGGATAGCATGAAAGGACATGACCCATGGCCCTTGTCAGACTCCTTTCCATCCAGCCTTCCCACTGACTTGAGTAAGATGTTCTCTGATAGAGGTCACAGGATACAAAAACATCAGAAATGCAATTGTCATTGAGTTACAAGAATCCTCCTGAAGTTTTAACTGGAAGATCACAAGATTCTTCAACAGGTCATCTTGTCTCTCCTGTAACCTTTCTGTACCTGATAAGCCGTGCTACCTGTTTGGGGGCTTCAGAATTAGAGACTTACACAGCTTTTGCTCTCACCAGTTCCCTGCCAGTGTTTTCTGGCCATAGTAGGCTCCTAGGGGATTTCTGCAGTCGGCTTGGGAATTTAGCCTCCTAGCTTGGTTGAGATTTTGACCACTTGCAAATTTGCCCTGATTTCCCTCTCAGGCATATGGTCGAGATTTAATGGAGGCCCAAGAATGGTGCAGAAAGTACATGAAGTCAGGGAATGTCAAGGACCTCACGCAAGCCTGGGACCTCTATTACCATGTGTTCAGACGGATCTCAAAGCAGCTGCCTCAGGTAGGATCCTCAGGCTTCCAGCAGGGTTAACCGTCATTGTAGTCCTTTCTGTTTTGCTATCTATGAATGTTCTAACACTCAGTCCAAAGCATCTGGTTTCAATTCTGCTTTGGGACAAGTAATCGCTATTAGCAAGCCATTGAAAAATACCTAAATTGCATTTAAATTCCTCCCTGGAGGCAGAACACTAAATCCTTTCGTAATTATTCACAGCTCACATCCTTAGAGCTGCAATATGTTTCCCCAAAACTTCTGATGTGCCGGGACCTTGAATTGGCTGTGCCTGGAACCTATGACCCCAACCAGCCAATCATTCGCATTCAGTCCATAGCACCGTCTTTGCAAGTCATCACATCCAAGCAGAGGCCCCGGAAGTTGACACTGATGGGTAAGGACCACTGCACACTTCTGTCACCTGTTTTTCCTCCCTACCCTGGCTGAGTCCCCCTTCCCTCTTCTGCAATTAAAGCTTGTCGTTCCCACTACTAATCTTTCATATGCTACGTCTCCCCCGTGTTTACTGAGAGGAATAGAGGACCAGTGAATTCCTCCTTTTTACATCCTCCTTGGGACTCTTAGTTTATTCATGTAGCTGTGCTTAAGGGACGCATAGTGGTCACGCACAAAGGCACACAACGTGGAGGGCTGTGGTAGGCAGGTGTTGGGAAACTGATGGGGCCAAGAAGGAGGCATCTGGATGCAAACGTGGAAGGTGACAAGCTGCTTTGGAAAAAGAGCTCTGGCTCTGGAATATTCTTTTTGCTAACATTATAGTCTCTGTGGGAAATGATTGTATAAAATGAACAAACTGAAATAGAAATGAAATCTCAGTGAGGTTTGTTAAACGGACTTTGGAATTTCCCTTAGGCGTACGTAGAGTGTTACCTGTCTGGAATGGTTTGCAGAGGCCTAAGTGCCCTGGTGGCACTCAAGGTTGCTCACTCTTAACAGTGCTCATGGTTCTTAATTGTAGTGCATATTCACCAGCACCAACTAATCATGGTCCACAGGTGATTGTCTCTCCGTGGACCGGTGTCTTCTAATATTTAAACGTGGCTCAGTCAGGTTCTTGGGTGTTTAAGTAAAGAGAGTTTCAGGAAGGAACTGTTCCCAGAGGTGTGAACAAAGTTCACACCTCTGGGAGAAGAAGCCGAGAGCACCCAGGAACAAGCAACAGTGAGAAACTATCACCCTCACCCCAGCCCTCCAGAGCTGAGAGGACAAGGAGCCCAGCAAGGGCTCAACCTGAGAGACTCCGTCCAGCAGAGGCTGTAGCCCAGACTGCAGGATGTAGCTGCTTCTAGACGTGGCCCTGCCAGATGTGGGGGGGAGATACCCTGACCTCTCCCTCTTGCCACCACACCCACCTGCGCTTCCAGGAGGTGTGGTCTGTCTGTAGGGGTCAGGCCTCTCAAGACAGGAAAGGACAGAATGGGCTGGGGAGGAGAGAGTACAGAGAATGGTAATCATTCCTGGTCCTCAGAAACAGTTCTTGTTTTGTTTTAATTTGAACAACATTGGTCATTGGGGACCATCAGAAGCAAGGCCTTTTTTTTTTTTCTAATAGAGACAGGGTCTTACTCTCACCCAGGCTGGAGTGCGGTGTTGCAATCATAGCTTGCTGCAACCTTGAATTCCTGGGCTCAAGCAATCCTTCAGTCTCAGCCTCCCAAAGTGCTGGGATTACAGGTGTGAGCCACTGCGCCCAGCAACAGCCATTCTTCTCATCAATTCTAAGGATTGCTTTTTTCCTTTTTTAGGGAAAGTATAATTAGGTAAGGTACATGTAGTCTGCAAGGAGCTTTTGAATACAGTGGTGGTCCCAACTAAAGGGTTGGAGAACCTCTGATCTCCGCTGACTGCTTCCCCTATTCCTTCCAGGCAGCAACGGGCATGAGTTTGTTTTCCTCCTGAAAGGCCATGAGGATCTGAGACAGGACGAGCGGGTGATGCAGCTCTTTGGCCTGGTTAACACCCTTCTGGCCAATGATCCAACATCTCTTCGGAAAAACCTCAGGTATTCAGAATGCTCTGAAATGGCAAAGATTTGAGAAGTCTTCTAGTTTCTCCCTACATCTAGCTCATGTGGGTAGTCATGTATCTTAATGAAATAAATTATAAAATTATGTACCTGGCAGGAAGTTATCCATAGCCAAGATGTCAAACACAAAAAGAAAAATTCTTCAGAATTGTTAGGGTATTCTCACTGGAAAATGCCTTCAGCAACCTCCAAAATCCAGAAGGGGACAATTTGTGGCAATTAGACTAGAGGTTCTGCAAGTTTGATGTGTTTTACCCCTTGTGGGATTAAAGCCCAGCCAAACCTTTCCTATCCTTAATACTCTGTTGCCTCCTTTTCCTGTTAAAACCATCAATATAGGCCGGGCACGGTGGCTCATGCCTGTAATCCTAGCGCTCTGGGAGACTGAAGTGGGAGGATCACTTGAGCTCAGGAATTCAAGACCAACCTGAGCAAGAGCAAGACCCTATCGCTACTAAAAAGAAAAATTAGCCAAGCGTCATGGCTCATGCCTGGAGTCCCAGCTACTCAGGAGGCTGAGTCAAGAGGATCGTTTGAGCTTAGGAGTTTGAGGCTGCAGTGAGCTATGATGACACCACTGCACTCCAGCTGGGGCAACAGATTGAGACTGTCTCCAAAATGAAAAAAAGCCATGAATATTAAGTTAAGAGATTATTTTGGCCTCAGAAATAGTCACTTGATTATTCCCCTAAAGCCATGAGTTTGTTAGGCACGTTGAGAAGACCACTGTTGGTTTCATACCATTAGTGCACTTTCTGATATGCTTTACTCTTCACAAAGGGTGCCTCACTACACCCCTCACAATAGCCTGCTGCAGGGGCTCATAAAAATAGGCTGCAAGTATCCGGAGCTGATCAAAAGTCTACTTTCTTTCCTAACCCTCCTTTCCTGTGGGCGCCAGCATCCAGAGATATGCCGTCATCCCTTTGTCGACCAACTCAGGCCTCATTGGCTGGGTCCCCCACTGTGACACGCTGCACGCCCTTATCCGGGACTACAGGGAGAAAAAGAAGATCCTCCTCAACATTGAGCATCGCATCATGTTGCGGGTATGTGATGAGGCTGCCAGACTAGACTCAACACCCCTTCAATGTCTTGAAGGCAAAACTCACAAGTCAGGGAATCTGCACAGAGCTGCTTTTCTAGTTCTTCTCTGTATGTTTATCACTAAAAAAATCTATTTGAGGGAATTAGCTTTGAAGAGGTTTAATGAAATCAGTCCTAAAGAAGATAATCTTCTGAGAAACCGAAGGACCTTAAAGCCAAGAAATTAATTTTTCATCATCCTAGGGGAGGTTGGACAGATAAATGTCAGGCAACACATATTTACCTAATGCATACAAAGCACAGGCCATATGGAGAAATTATGTTTAGTAAATGTATAAGTAACAAGAAAGAAAAAACCTCCAAAACTCTTATCTGCACAGAAGGGTTCTACTGAGGGGGGGCCTAGTGCTTACCTCTTATGCCCTGGGAGTTTCTGTGGTCATTGGGTTAGAGTGGTCATTGCATCTTCCCTTTTGCAGTTCTTATCTCCCTTTTCCTGTTGGCCGTGGTGGTGAAATTATTAGAATTCAGTGCTACCTGGACCCCACGCCTGTTTCTTCCTGGATTTAAATTGCTTGTCTTAAGCTGTTCTCTTACTGAAGGGTTATGTTCTGATGCAGATGGCTCCAGACTACGACCACCTGACCCTAATGCAGAAGGTGGAGGTGTTTGAGCATGCCGTCAATAACACAGCCGGGGACGACCTGGCCAAGCTGCTGTGGCTGAAAAGCCCCAGCTCAGAGGTACAGCCACCGGGCTCTTGAGGGACCCCACTCCCCCATTGCACACCCACTCTTGACGGTATTGCTTCCCCATTCGTTCATGCACACGTGATGGATTCCTCTTTGTTGTGATTAGCTGTGGATTGTGTACAACCTTCAACAAAAATTAAATGGGTGAGCCAGGCAAGTTAGATTTAGACTAAGTAGTTTAATGTTTCTCCTGAGCTCTTTATATAAGATAGTTCAGTCTTTTTCATATACGTTACAAATTTCCTGTTCATCTGGTTTTTTAATGTTGCATGTTTATTGGTTTGGCGTTTTTGCGTTTTTTGTTTTTGATGTACAATCAGCCCTCCATAGCTGCAAGGTCTGCATCCATGGTTTCAACCAACCACAGATGGAAAATATTTTTTTAAAATAACAATACAACAATAAGAAATAATGTAAATTAAAAGGTAATATGGTATAACAATTATTTACAGAGCATTTATATTGTATTAAGTATTATACATATTCTACAGATGACAACCAGGTTGTGCCTGGTTATATACAAATACTATGCCATTTCATATAAGGGACTTGAACATCAAAGATTTTTTTTTTTTTAATTACTCCTCTTTGTTCTAAAGAACATCACAGATTTTGGTATCTAAGGGGGTCCTGGACCCAGTCCCCCAAAGATATCAAGGGACAACTATATAGGCTTTTATTTTTTATTTGTTTAGAAGCAGGGTCTTACTCTGTCACCCAGGCTAGAGTGCAGTGGGTAACTGCTCACTGTAACCTGGAACTCCTGGGCTCAGGTGATCCTCACGCCTCAGCCTGCTATAGTAGTTGGGACTACAGGCCCGCGCCACCATGCCTGGCTAATTTTTTAATTTTTTTATAGAGATGGGGTCTTGCTATTTTGCCCAGGCTGGTCTCAAACTCCTGGCCTCAAGCAATCCTCCCATCTTGGCCCCCCAAAGCGCTAGGATTAGAGGCATCAGCCACTACTCTGGGCATGTATGGGCTTTTTTAAAAGTTAGAAGTTACCAGAGTTTTTATCTTTTCTTTAAAGTTTCTTTCTTTGGCTTTGTATTTGGAAAGGCCCTCTCCACCTTAAGATTATGTATCTTTTTACCTATATTTTGTTATACTAACTATAAGATTTTTCTTTTTACATTTAAATCTCAACCCAAGGGGCCAGGCGCAATGGCTCACGCCTGTAATCCTAGCACTCTGGGAGGCCAAGGCAGGAGGATTGCTTGAGGTCAGGAGTTCGAGATCAACCTGAGCAAGAGTGAGACCCCTGTCTCTACAAAAATAGAAAAATTAGCCGGGCGTGGTGGGGCACGTCTGTAGTCTGAACTACTCCAGAGGCTGAGGCATGAGGATCACTTGAGCCCAGCAGTTTGAGGTTGCAGTGAGTTACACGCTGACACCATTGCACTCTACCCAGGGTGATAGAGTGAGACAGCACCTCAAAAATAAAAATAAAAATAAAATAAATAAATCCCAACCTAAGGCAGGCATGGTGGCGTGCACCTACAGTCCCAGCTACTTGGGAGGCTGAGGTGGGAGGATCACCTAGCCCAGGAGTTCCAGGCTATAGAGTGTTAAGAGCACACCTGTGAATAGCTACTGCACTCCAGCCTGGACAACATAGCAAGACCCTGTCTCTAAAAAAAAATCTTAACCTGATTTGAAATTTATTTTAAGATTGAGGCATAATTTTATTTTTTTAAAGACGATTAGCTACCACCACACTATTTGTTAAATAATCTATCCCTTCCCCACTATTTAAAATATTTCATTGTTGTTAAACACTAAATTCTTGTACGCCCTTGAATTTCTTTCTAGGGCTTCTATTCTATTTCATTGCTCTTTCTGCCTGTTTCTCCCTAAGTACCATACTATTAATACCTCCTCCATGGCTATCTTCATATATTTTTTCATGAGGATACTACATCTTTACAATCTTAAGTGGATATTCTTAATATTTTCGTTTACTCAGGTCTGTATGTTCTTAAGAAAAGTTTATTCATCTAAATCCTACACATTTCTGATTAAGTTTATTCTAAGGCAAAATTCAGCATTATACTTGTGAATGAGATCTTTATAAGATTGTACATTCTACGTGATTATTTATGGAATATAAGAAAACAACTGACTGAAGTATGATTTATGTTGAAACTAAAGTTTCCAGATCCTTGGTTCACGTGTCTCCTGTGTTCTAGGTGTGGTTCGACCGAAGAACCAATTACACACGCTCTTTAGCAGTCATGTCAATGGTTGGGTATATTTTGGGCCTAGGAGATAGGTGAGTGAATTTAATTTGTTTCCTTTAGGCTTCTTTCTCCATTATAGTTTTCTTGAATGATTTAATTTGGTTTTCCAGTGAGATATATGACCATTTGGCAAATAAATATTTGTATTTTGTACTTAAGGTTTCTTTTGCAACAGCCTTAGTCCCGTATATTACTTTGCCAGCAGAACAACACATAAAACTAAAGAAAAGAAAAACCATAGTTCAAGCTGGGCACTGTGGTACAAACCTGTAATCCCAGCTACTTAGGAGTCTGAGGTCGGAAGATGGCCTGAGCCCAGGACCAGGATGGGCAACATAGCAAGACCATGTCTCAAAAAAAAAAAAAAAAAAAAAAAAAGAAGCCACAGTTTAAGGATAGTTTCTTCTTAGGTTGGCTTAATGTATTAAAAATCATATTAAATTGGATTGGTTTTATTGATTTAATAACCATTGAGCAGTCACCACTATGCTAAGATAAATAATTCTATTTCTGTAATCACAACTAACCAAAGTAGATCCTTCTGATATTTTTGCATAATCAGTGTTTTATCCAAACATACTGACTGAAAAAGTAATTCAGGAATGTTCAGAAATTGACTCACAAGAATGTAAAGAAAACTGGTTCTCCGATGTCTACTATTTTTCTTCTGAGATCATATCTCATGCAGTTATTGGAGAGTAAAAATAATATTACCCCACAAAGATAATACATTTTTGTTTAATAGAAAAAACTAGCAGAATGCTTGTTGACAAAAGCCAAATGATTCCACCTAGATTGACTTGGGGCTCAAGGAAATGAAACCCGGTGGTAGCTGCTCAGTTATTATAACAGAGCTTTAGCACTTTGAGGTGGCTGCACTGCCAGAAACTATTTGTCAGGTAGCAAAGATCTCAGGAAAGCAAATTATCTTGGTCCAGTGAGGCAACCTGTGACTCACACAGGTAAATCCTTATTTCAGCAGGAGCCAGCAAACTTTTTCTGTAAAGGGCCAGATAATAAATATTTTAGGGCCGGGCGCGGTGGCTCACGCCTGTAATCCTACCACTCTGGGAGGCCGAGGCTGGTGGATCGTTTGAGCTCAGGAGTTCGAGACCAGCCTGAGCAAGAGCGAGACCCTGTCTCTACCAAAAATAGAAAAAAATTGGCCAAACAACTAAAAATAGAAAAAATTAGCCGGGCATGGTGGCGCGTGCCTGTAGTCCCAGCTGCCTGGGAGGCTGAGGCAGGAGGATCGCTTGAGCCCAGGAGTTTGAGGTTGCTGTGAGCTAGGCTGATGCCACGGCACTCTAGCCTAGGCAAGAGAGTGAGACTCTGTCTCAAAAAAAATAAATAAATAAAAAATAAATATTTTAGGCTTTGTTGGTCATATACTGTCACAACTACTCAACTGTGCTGTTGTGGCACAGAGCAGCCTGAAACATAAACAAGTGAGCATGGCTGTGTTCCAGTAGAACTTCACCTGCAAAGGCAGGGAGAGCTGGATTCGGCCTGAGGGCTGTCGTTTCCCAACCCCTGACCTTTGCCGTCACATACTTGGCGATTTACTCACCGGTGCGGTGCCACTCTGATGATCCCTCCCTGATCTCTCTTCTGTTTCTCAAAGACACCCATCCAACCTGATGTTGGACCGACTGAGTGGGAAGATCCTGCACATTGACTTTGGGGACTGCTTTGAGGTAAGCACCTGTTCCAGAACACCACGTAGAGCTTGTTTTCCCAGGTGATCACTTCTCACCCTCCTATGACAGTTTAGGCAAACTTAAGCCCAAAATGCCTTCCCCTCGCCCCTTCCTTTCCTACCAAGGCACTAGTAAGTCAGCCTAAGCAATGAAATCCATGCTCTTAGTTGGGCTCTAAGCTTCCTTGGGGCAAGGGCTGCTGGCACACACTCTGGCTGAGTGGAGGAGTCACCCGTCTTCTGCACTGCCTGGGCGTGATGCACATTTGCGCATTCGTCCTTTTTCTTTTTTCTTTTTTCTGGGTTTTTTTTGTTTTTTGTTTTTAGTTGTGTTTTAAATCCCTGTGACAAGTCCCCTCACTAACCTGAAGCTACTTCATTTCTATGCTATAATTAAAATCGATGTAGGTGATACAAAGGAAAGCCACCTACCTCCTTTCACCTGGCTTTAGCTAAAGCAAACAATCTAACCACAGATTTGTTTTTTTTTCCATTTATAATCCTGTAGGTTGCTATGACCAGAGAGAAGTTTCCAGAGAAGATTCCATTTAGACTAACAAGAATGTTGACCAATGCTATGGAGGTGAGTGGACATAGGGAACGAGCTGCTTTGAAATGGGGCCGATGTAGTTATAACCTTCTCTAAGGACAGACTTGCTTGTTAGAGCTCATCAGTTCCCCAGAATGCCCCTGTGATTTCTGTAGCAGTTTCCTGTTGTTTCCCATTACGTTAGAAATGACCTGTCGTTGAAAGTCTTACCACTTCTCCTCAGACCTGGTTCCCTCTGTATCACAGTACTGCCCTGACTCTTTCTCCCCAGACAGTCACAGCCCAATACATCAGTATGGCCTGTGTCTGCTTCCTGAGTGAGGGTAACAGACTCTCTCAACTTACTTTTGGGTCTAGAGTTAGTAACTCCTGTGGTGAGTAGCTCTGTCCCTTTTCCAGGTGACCGGCCTGGATGGCAACTACAGAATCACATGCCACACGGTGATGGAAGTGCTTCGGGAACACAAGGACAGTGTCATGGCTGTGCTGGAAGCCTTCGTCTACGACCCCTTGCTGAACTGGAGGCTGATGGACAGTGAGTATTATCAAGTGTGTGGGAGTTGCAGTTGGCACCCTCCCAAATTAGGAATATTCCACACATTACATTTTACTAACCAATTCCCCTTCAGGCCTGGAGCCTGAGGTATATTACCAAGCTGTTGCCTTACATTTTCACAAAGCAGCTCTGGTGGCTAGAAAAGAATTTCAAATATTTGTATTATTAGAACAAATAACTCCCATTATCAATGTAGATTATTAATTAAAATATTTTCTGGGATAAACCAAGTATCCTAGTGTTTTTGTTCATAAAGATTTGTAAGCTGGAATTTTAATAAGAAAAGCAAGCAGTCCAAGTGTGATGGCTCACACCATTAATCCCAGCACTTTGGGAGGCCAAGGTGGGAGGATCACTTGAGGCCAGGAGTTCAAGACCAGCCTGAGCAACATAGCGAGACCCCATCTCTACAAAAGTTAAAAAATTTAGCCAGGCCTGGTGGCACATGCCTGTAGTCCCAGCTGCTGGGGAGTCTGAAGCAAGAGGATAACTTCAGCTTAGGAGTTCAGCCCAGGCTGTGGTGAGCTGTGATAGCAACATTGCAGTCTAGCCTGGGCAACAAAGCGAGACTCTGTCTCAAAAAAAGAAAAGAAAAAGGCCGGGCACGGTGGCTCACGCCTGTAATCCTAGCACTCTGGGAGGCCGAGGCGGGCGGATTGTCCTGAGCTCAGGAGTTCGAGACCAGCCTGAGCAAGAGCGAGACCCCGTCTCTACCAAAAAATAGAAAGAAATTAATTGGACAGCTAAAAATATATAGAGAAAAAAAAAATTAGCCGGGTATGGTGGCGCATGCCTGTAGTCCCAGCTACTCGGGAGGCTGAGACAGTAGGATTGCTCGAGCCCAGGAGTTTAAGGTTGCTGTGAGCTAGGCTGACGCCATGGCACTTACCCCAGGCAAGAGAGTGAGACTCTGTCTCAAAAAAAAAAAAAAAAAGAAAAAGAAAAGAAAAAGTGTGGGAGGGCCAAGATGGTGGACTAGAAGCAAGCTGCACTCTCCGCTCTCAAGGAGAGGATCAAAGGTGTGGTTAGAGGTTCACCCTCTCAGGGAGAGCATTGTGAATCATTGAGAAGTGAGTGGAGACACCCAAAGTTGTGGGGAGAGAGGCAGGGTGATCCCCTTGGCAAAATCTGGAGATACCTGGAGGAAGCGTCCACACATGGGAAAGTATCAGGGGAAAGATCCCTGGAGCTCTGCATTCCCCTAGTGGACACTGCAAGCCGAGCCGCAAGGGGGCTCCCCAACCACAACAGGCCTCCGAACTGATCAGGAAGCTGCTTGGAGACTGCAGCAGCATTGCACTGGTGAGCGGGCACAGTGGCACAGTGCCACAGTGCCAGCTTCTGAACCCAGGTTGCTGCAACAGATACCATTTTGTACTCTGAGCCCCAGAGTGCCAGGTCTGCAGAGGGGTTGGATCCACTACAGCCGCTTCCCCATTACCCCTGCCAGGCCATGGAGGGTGGGCGCTCTCATGCACACTGTGACTGGGTGCCAGGCTACCCTTGCAACCCACGCTACTGGGACCTCCCCGAGATCCGAACAGAGGAGGTGCCCACTGGGCCTCAGCATCTCCTGCCACCATCTTGCCATCTCAATAACACTGCCACTACCACCTGAGTAACACCGCAGCAGATGCCAGTCAGACCTGTGTGGAGGGAGAGCCCCAGCCACCGTGACTCCCTGGCAAGGTGCCGTGCGTCTTCCCGGCCCTGCCAGCCACAAGTGGCCTAGCTGCCGTGGCCCAACAAGCCACCCAACCACTGCCATGGTCCTGTGAGCCGGCCAGGTGCAGGCAAGGCCCTCTGATCCATCCAGGCTCCCACCAAGGTCCTACGCCCTGTACAGGTGCCTGCCAAGGTCCTATGACCCTCACAGGCCCCCACAAAAGTCCTGCAACTCACCCTACCACTGGCTGCAATCTTTCAATGCACCCAGGCACCCACCAAAGTCCTATGACCTGCCCAGGTGTCTTCCAAGGTCCCATGATGTGCCCAGGCACCCACCAAGGTCCCGTGATCCACCCGGGCACTGGACAAGGTCCCATAACATACCCAGGCACCTGCCAAGGCCCTGCCACCCACCCTGCTGCCAGCTACAGTCCCACAACACATCGAGGCACCTGCCAAGATCCTGTGACCCACCCACATGCCAGCCAAGGTTATACCACCTGCCTCCTTGGAGAAAGACTCACCCAGCCCCCTGCTGCTAGAGCTTCCAGCAGCAGCCTGGGGACCAACTTGTCACTCCAAATGAATAGCCCCCAGCACCGGCTTGGACTATGACAACAACAGGGGAACGGGACAATGCAGGATAACAGCTGCCTTCCTGGCTCTCAGTGCATCCGCCCCGTCCCACTGGGTCAGTCCTCTGAAGTTGGATGCAAAAGTGCTATCTAGAAACCTCTCGTTCTTCTCACTAAGTAGGAGAGTTCCCAGCAAAGAACATGTGCACCACAAACCTAACAGCCCTGTGCTTAGAGAAGAGGTTTCAGATGAGAAGAAACCAGCAAAAGAATTCTGGTAACATGAAAAAATAAGCTAATTAAAAACCCCAATGGATCACAATAGATCCACAGCAACAGCCCCAAATCAAAGGAAATTGTCAAAATGTCAGAAATGGAATTCAGAATGCATATGGCAAATAAGATGAAGGGCATTAAAGAGAAAGTTGAAAACCAACACAGAAGCCAAAAAAATATTTTAGGACATGAATGAATAATATGAAAAACTCACTAAAGAGAGGGACAACATAGGAAAGGATGTAACAGAACTTAAAGAAATGAAAGAGTTATTTAGGGAATTTCGAAATACAGCAGAAAACTTCAACAACAGGCTAGACCAAGCTGAAGAACAATCTCAGAGCTTGAAGGCAAGGCTTTCAAACTAACCCAAAAATGCAGAAAAAAAAAAAATGAAGAATGAACAATCATTCAGAGAAATATAGGACTGTGTGAAACAAGCCAACAGGTATCCTGGAGGGGGAGAAGAAGAAAAAGCAAAAAGTATGGAAACCCTATTCAGGGGAATTATCGAGGAGAATGTCCCTGATATGGCCGGAGACTCAGATACCCGGATACAAGATGGTCATCAAACACTGGGAAGATTCCTAGCAAATAGGACATGATGTCCAAGACACACAGTCATCAGCCTGGCCAAAGTCAAAATGAAGGAGAAAATTCTACACGCTGCCAGGTGAAAGCAACAACTAACCCACACAGAAAAACCCCTCAGGCCAGCAGCAGACTTCTCAGTGTAGACCTTATAAGCCAAAAGGGATTGGGGTCTTAGTCTTCTTAAACACAACTGCCAGCCAAGAATTTTGTCCTACAAAACCAAGTTTCATAAATGATGGAGAAATAAAGACTTTTCCAGACAAGGAAACACTAAGGGAATTCGTCACTACTAGACCTGCCCTATTTTGTTCTGTTTTCCCTCTTATCAGTGCTCAAAAATGGAAATGCTCAAAAATGCATTATACATGGAACAGCATAATAGATACCCACCAGTGTAAAAACCCCCAAAAGGCAAAGCCCACAGCTCTTATAAAACAATAGCATAAGAGGGAAAACAGAACAATAAGGTATCATCCAACATGATGACTAGAACAGCATCCTACATGTCAGTACTAACACTGAACATGAACAGTCTGAACGTCCTACTTAAAAGACATAGACTAGGCAGCTGGATAAAAAACACACCCTAAGTATTTGCTGTCTCCAAGAAACGTATCTAAACCACAAGGACTTGCACAGACTCAAGGTAAATGGATGGAAAAAAATACGCTACGCAAATAGAAACCAAAAGCAAGCAGGTGTAGCCTTTCTCATATCAGATAAAATAGACTTTAAATCAACAATGGTAAAAAAAAAAAAAGAACAAAGATGGTCATTATGTAATAGTAAAGGGAGCAATTCAACAAGAGATAACAATCCTAGTATGTACTCGCACCTAACACAGGAGGTGCCAGATTCATAAAGCAAATTCTGCTAGATCTAATCAAGGAAATAAACAGCAGCATCTTAATTCCTGGGGACTTCACCACCCCACTGAAAGAAATGGACAGGTCATCAAAGCAGAAAATGAATAAACTCTGGACTTAAACAGGACTCTAGAACAAATGGACCTAACAGACATTTACAGAACAGTCCACCCAGAAACTACTGAATATACATTCTTCTCATCAGCACATGGGACGTTTTCCAGGATTGATTATATCTTAGGCCACAAAACAAGTCTCAGCAAATTCAAAAAAATTGAAATCATACCATGTATCTTCTCAGACCACAGTAGAATAAAACTAGAAATCAATTCCAAGAGAAGCACTCAAATCCACACAAAATCATGGAAATTAAATAACCTGCTGCTGAACGATCCTTGGATCAGTGATGAAAGTAAGATGCGAATCAAAAGATTCCTTGAACTGAATGACAAAGGGGACACAAGCTTTCAAAATCTATGGGATACAGCTACAACCAGCTGATCTTCAACAAAACAGACAATAACATACATTGGGGAAAGGAAGCGCTATTCAGTAAATGGTGCTGAGGAAATTGGATAGCCACATGTAGAAGAATGAAACAGGACCCTTACCTCTCACTATATGCAAAAATTAATTCAAGATGGATAAACGACTTAAATGTAAGGCATGAAACCATAAAAATTCTAGAAGAAAACATAGGAAAAACTCTTCTAGACATTGGCCTAGACAAAGAGTTTATGACTAAGACTCCAAAGTCAAATACAGCAACAACAAAAATAAATAAGTGGGACATGATTAAATTAAAAAACTGCATAGCCGCCGGGTGCAGTGGCTCACGCTTGTAAGCCTAGCACTCTGGGAGGCTGAGGCGGGTGGATCGTTTGAGCTCAGGAGTTCGAGACCGACCTGAGCAAGAGCGAGACCGCATCTCTACTAAAAATGGAAAGAAATTGGCTGGACAATTAAAATATACATATAGAAAAAAAAATTGGCTGGGCATGGTGGCGCGTACCTGTAGTCCCAGCTGCTCTGGAGGCTGAGGCAGGAGGATCACTCAAGCCCAGGAGTTTGAGGTTGCTGCGAGCTAAGCTGATGCCACGGCACTCTAGCCCGGGCAGCAGAGTGAGACTCTGTCTCAAAAAAAAAAAAAAAAAAAAAAAACTGCATAGCAAGGGAAATAATCAACAAAGTAAACAGACAACCTACACAATGAGAGAAAATATTTGCAAACTAAGCATCTGACAAAGGACTAATATCCAGGTTCTAGAAAGAACTCAAACAAATCAGCCAGAAAAAAACAAACAACCCCATCAAAAAGTCGGCAAAAGACATGAACAGAAGTTTTTCAAAAGAAAATAGACAAATGGCCAACAAGCATGAAAAAGTACTCAACAAAAAATACTCAACAGTACTAATCATCAGGGAAATGCAAATTAAAACTACAGTGAGATACTACCTTACCCCTATTGGAGTGACCTTTATTAAAAAGTCAAAAAGCAATAGATGCTGGTGTAGATGCAGAGAGAAAGGAACTCTTACACACTGTTAGTGGGACTGGAAATTAATAACAACCTCTATGGAAAACAGTATGGAGATTCCTCAAAGAAATAAATACGGACCTACCATTCCATCCAGCAATCCCACTGCTGGGTATCTACCCAAAGGAAAAGAAGTCATTTTATAAAACAGACACCTGCATCTGAATGTTTATAGCAGCACGACTTAAAATTGTAAAGATGTGGAATCAGCCTATGTGCCCATCAAGCCACTAGTGAATGAAGAAAATGTGGTATACACCGTGGAGTACTACTCAGCCATAAAAAGGAATGAATTAATGTCATTTGCAGCAACTTAGATGGAACTGGAGACCATTATCCTAAGTGAAATATCTCAGGAAAACCAAATACCATATGTTTTTGCTAATAAGTAGGAGCTAAACAATCGGTACACGCAGGCACAATGATATAAACGACATTGGAAACCAGGAAGGAGGGAGGTCGGGAGACAGGAGTGCAAGACCAAAACTTACCTGTCGGGTACAATGAACACTATTCCATTGATGGGCACACCAAAGCCCTGACTTAAGCATTATATAAGGTATCCATGTAACAAAAACATTCGTGCCCCCTTAATATTGTGAAATTTAAAAATAAATATATAAAAGGGAAAAAGAGAAATGCAAACAGTTGTGATTTGAGACAGCAATATCTTCATCTACCCTTTGTCTCTACCACCTCAAGGGAAGTTTACGGACAAGAGGTTCCTAATGCACTTCAATTAAATCATACTTTGACCTTCTATTGTCTGTATTACATTGTCTAAGTCCAAATCAACAGTATATATGTTCCCTGGATTTCATATCTTGTGCTAACACCCACTCACTTGCTCCTAAGTAATATGTCTTTGTTCTCTCTTTGGGATTACAGCTTTTGGAAAAATTGTATTTCTATGACTGTAAGAAAATATCGTATTAACCAGGTTTCTTTCAAGTCAAAGTTTGAAGCATTTTTTAATATTCTTTCTCTCTTTCCCTAGCAAATACCAAAGGCAACAAACGATCCCGAACGAGGACAGATTCCTACTCTGCTGGCCAGTCAGTAGGTGGGTACATTTTAGGGGAGATTGTAGATTCTGTCCCCTTCATCCAGGGTATTTCTAGAATGGGTGAGTTTTGTTATTACCATTAGGAGGCATGAGTTAAATCAGTAATGGCTGCTGAACATGAAGGAAGTAAACCTGTTTTTCTTGAGGTTCTTGACAGTGATAGTTTTGTAGACATATTATCACTACTAATATATCACCTGATAGGCATTTAACTGAACTTCAAAAGCTTGGTCTAGAAACATTTACTGAGCACCAAGCACCTAATATATCTTTTATTTACTAATCACACAGTGGAGTAGGTACCTAAAGCTTGGAAATTTTTACCAAACTATCTGATCTTTATCTATAAAAACACAGTTAGAAATATGTCTACATATCAGCCAATATTTAGCATGCCCATTAATGGTGTCTGGGTTGGGATAATTATCACCAGTATTACTTAGGTCCTCAAGCATTGTTAGTAGCTCAGAAATGGGCAGATGGAAGCAGCAGAAATTTACTGGCATTCTATGAGGAGCCCTGAAACCACCGGAAACATTGTTTGTGGGAATGTGGTTCACAGAACCTGGCCCCGGGAAGACATGTGCCCCTCTAAGAGCCAGGGTACTTTTTGTATATTGAAAGTTCTGAGAAGGGTCAGAGTAAAGCTGTTTTACTTTGTGTAGCCTTCCCCTCTTTTCCCCACCCCTGTCCTGTCCCTTTTTTCCTTGTAACATTTAACAACATCCTACACAGTTCACACTTTGGGAAATACTGTTGGGGCATAAAAAAGTAAATATTCTCTATAGGTGTTTATGGAACATTTACAACTAGTTAATTAAGCCAAATAACGTCTGGGAGTGCAAAAAGAAAATGTGAGGTACAGGTCACCCCGAAGCACAGAAAAACGTTATAGAATTGACCATAACATACATAAAATAATAAGGGAACAATATATTCTGCTGTGTAATCAGGTACCCAAACATGCTTTGGTTTAGAATAGAAGGGCTGTGGGGAGTCAGAAAAGGGAGCTTTCACTGTGAACTGTACTAGTTAAGGGAGGACTTGAGTTGGTGGAATTTAGTCATCACTCAACCAGAAAGGGTAATTTGTCCTGACTGGCTGGATAGATCTGGATGGGTAGAAAGGAGAAGGATGTTCCAGGCAATAAATCAAGGAACTGGATTATAGTGTCGTACGTGGACCTGCATGGACTGCACCCTGGACAGTGACAGGATCTGTAATGCCTGGACACCCAGGCTCCTGTTCCCCACAGTCTCTGGTCTCATCCAAAGCGTGCTGAGACTTACTGGTTTCATTCTCAGGGTCCACCTCATTAATACATTATTGAGTGACTCCTGTGTGCTTCTTACGCTGTGCAGAGGGGAATTAGGATGCCAGTTCTGGTGGCACCAGATGGTGGTATACCTGATTGGTTAGCTAAAAAGTTCCAGGAGGTCATTAATAAAAGTATAGCTATCACTACCTTGATTTGGGTAGGGACAATGTTCAAATCTTCATACTTCTGATTCCAGACTTCTCTGCTGAAGGCCATAATCAGTGAAGGGTGACCCTAATACCTTAGGACTTTTTCTATCCAGAAATGATACAAAAATTCCTCCAAGGAATAACACTTCAACCATGTGTGACCCATTGCAAAGTTAATTGTCTTTATATTATCAGTTTTTGTCCAACCAAATAAGTTTTGTCACCAGGCCTTTGACCTATACTCCTATTCTCTATGTCAGAATGCTTTATTAATGCTATTTGCTTGAAAATCCATGTTTCAATTCTGAAAAGTACCATGTTCTTTCTTCAATAACAATAATAACTCATTTGAAAATAGCAGATTTAAAAACTTTCTTTTTTTGAACCACTGCACCTGGCCTGATTTTAAAAATTTGAATACATAAAGAGTAACACTGAGCCAGGCCCGGCAGCTCATGCCTGTAATCCTAGCACTCTGGGAAACTGAGGTGGGAGGATTGCTTGAGCTCAGGAGTT